>JAGFNQ010001964.1:31050-60777 GCA_024364735.1 Boesenbergia rotunda | reverse complement strand
CCGCATTTTATATGCTTAAGTTTGCAATTTTATTAGGTTTCATGTACTTTCCCTATTTTGGCTTTTAATTCTAATCTTTGTATATTTGGGATATTTTGGCACTAAATTTGAATATCATTTTGTAGGCTTCAATTGATCATGGACCTAGATCAAATTGGTCAGACTTGAGTCAGGGATTGGATCCAGATCAAAAGGATCAAGCATCGGATTAATAGGAGCCGTCCATCCAGAGAACGGCATAGATCTGAGCCATCGGTCAACTTCTGGTCGATCCGAACCCAAGATAGAATCAATCATGACTAGAGATCAAGATCTGAAAATTTCAGCCAAATCAGAAGTGATCTGACCGTTGGATCGTGCTCAAGATGTTCTAGACCATCCATTCAAGAAAAAGGAAGATCTGGACCATCCGCCACTGATCTGGTGAATCCGAGCTGGGGATAGATAGATCAGGACCATTGATTGGATCTGTGGAGTTTGGTTCAGATCTGAAGAGATCTGACCGTTGGATGAAGCCAAATCGATCTCAGCGTCCATTGATAATTATCTTTTGAGCTGTGAATTCTGGCTTGGTTGACTGGACTCAATCTGCTGGGCCTGAATCTTGACTGAACGGATGATGCTGGACTGAACTCGAGTTGATTGAATCGAACCGCTGGGTCTGACTGAACCACAGAATTGGGCTGAATGGATCAAATGCTGGGTTGAACCACGCGTAGAAGCTGGCTTGACTGAGCCAAACCACGCGCAGCCAAAGAAACAAAAAGGGGCAGACGCAGCAAGCTAGGGCATCGATCGGCTTCCACCTTCCCACGCAGGCGACGCGACTCACCTTCCTCTTCATCCACCACCATCTCCGGCCATTGCACGAAGCTAGGGCTAGGGGGTTCCGAATCTTAGCCGGCCGGAGCTCCATCTCTTGTCTTTCGGGGTTCGGAGAGAAGAGAGGAAGAGTTCTCTTTCGGGGTTCGGAGAGAATTTTCCTCCATTTTCATCACCGGCGACACAAGCTAGGGCTTTGGGGGTTCCGAGCTCTAGCCAAACGTAGCCGAACGCAACCGTCGCAACCATCCATCTCCACCGCACGCCATCGATCAAATTCCTTTACAGCCTTTGTTTTTCTTTATCAAGTTTTTCTTCAGCGTTTTCTTTCCTTGCAATTCGTTTTTCAGCAATTTTATTTCCTTTCATCTTCAGCAAATTAGATCCAGTAGCTTCTTCCAATTTCCAGCAGCTTCATAGCAATTATTCTTCATCAGATTCGGCCAGCAGATTTCCTTTGCAGCAGCTCTTCCATTTCCAGCAGTTTTTCTTCAATTGTCTTCACAGCAATTTCCTTACCGCAGTAGTTTCTTCATAGTTTACTTCCTTCACAGCTTCAATTGCAGCAGCTTTTCATCAGATCTGGCAGCCATCTTTCACAGAAGTTCTTCATAGTTTCAAGTCCAGTAGTCGGCAGATTCTTCACAGCAGCTTGATTCAATTTGCTTGTTCAACTTGATTCAGTTGTTAAATTGTTTTGATAGTTGGTTGTTTGAGTTAAATGATGAATGTTTGTGATAGAATTGTTGAATTCTTGTATTTGATGGATCTTCCCGTTTCAATTAGCACTTATTTGAATCAATTTCCATTATGCATATGAGGTGTTTGGTTAAATGCCCGTTAGAATAATTTCTTTCAATTGGGATGTTCCTAGTTGCTTAACTCTTGTTTTGAGTTGTTTTTTTTCTATTGCTTTAGGTTACATGATTTTATTTGAATGCAATTAAGTTAGGATTAGATTAGATTTCTTCAATGTTGCAGTTTGCTTTGTGTTTAGTTTCTGAATGTTTTATTTCAAGTTGTGCTTTCTTTATTGCAATTGTAGTCTGGTTAATTTAGATTTCTTTATCTGTATTGTCCTTCCTTAATTAGAATTAGGTTTCATACTTGCTCTGCTATTCATTTCGTAGTCATAGCTCTCAAATCCAAAACCCAGTTTCATATCCAAAACCCAAAAGCAATAAGATACGATTCTGAGATTTATCTTGCACCAACTATATTCGTTGGGAGACGACCCGAGTTACTCTATGCTACATTAGTTTAGAGGAATTCGGTACTTAAATTGTATTTGAAACCGTAACACGACAAAAACGGTTATCAGGCGCCCGTTGTGAAGAAGGGAAGATGGTGGCCGAATAGAAGCAAGGAAGGAGGTGATTTCAATCAACTCTTGTGCTTCTTCTCTCCACCAATCTCTTCTCATCACCTTCAGTGGTGATTGGCCCTGGACACAAGTAAGGGAGGTGGAGAAGAACCAGTGGCAACACCCTTGCGATGCCGAGAGTTTGGCTGAGGGAACCGGCGTATTTTGGAGGCAAGAAAGGATATTTCCTTTCTCTTTTTCTTCTTCATCTTCTTCCTCAAGTCCCTCTTCGGTGCTTCCTTGTGGCCGGCGGGATTTGGAGTCCTTGGAAGGCCGGCGGCGCAAGGAGGAGAGGAAGAACAACGGGTCGGCGATAACCCTAGGAGCTAGGGTTGTGTTGGCTTGTGAAGAAGGCAGATAATTGGAACACTTTGGTGATTCTGGATCTTGGTAGCTCGTCGCCCACACGACATCCAAGAGGGGAGGGTCATAAGGTAGAAGATCATAAGGTATAGAGAGGCATATTTCTCTCTTGGCTCCTACTTTAAGTTTTATCATTTTATGTGGCATGTTAATTAATTAACTTGATTGATTAATTGGTTAATTAATTGTATGATAATTAATTATTGGATCCCGAAAATAAACACAAAAATCGGTGATTCACTCGTCGTCTTTTCCACGGTCGATCGTTTAGGTGAATTACAAGGATCGATCTTTGAGATTAGCTAAGTTATAATTCGAATTGATCGATATGATGACGAGATGGTCGTTAGGGAGGCGGGTCCCCATTCGGATTAATTTTTAATCCGTAGACATGGAGAGGTTCTCAAGGACAACTAGGTATTCGCTTACGAAACCCGCCAAGCCATATCGCATCCAACATCATCCACGGATGGATCGAGATCGTCCACCTTACGGACTGCTATGGAGTAGGAGTGTCATCTCCGAACCACATAAATTGACGTGTGCTAGCGGCTTATGTTTCTTATTAGTTTTAGTTTTATTTTATATTCCGTTGCGCGCTAACAAGTGTTGGATGAGAATTGTGAATCAAGTGGGTGATCGGCAATTCACCACCTCTAGTCGTACGATCAAGTCCCCAACAAGTGGTATCAGAGTGGAGGTTTGTTCTTGTTGGACTAGCTACCAAAGGAGCAAGGCACTAGAGGAAGAAAACAAAGAAGGAGTTGGAAGGTCTGCTAGGATGGGATACACAGATCCCACCTCCATATGATTGAAACAATTTGGATTATTAGAGAAAGCGGTTAGAGATTTGGTTCCAAATGGATTGGGACCATTGGACCACATTGGAGGTTCCATTTGAAGCTTCAACGGACAAAAAGGGGAAGCGTCTCCGATCTCGATATTGGACCAAGGAACAAAAGGAGGAAGCAAAGTCAGATATGGAGGTAATGAGAATTGTTTTAAATTTATTGCCTTCTTATATTATGTCACGTGTAGGTGAATACAAGAATGCTTATGAGCTACGGAGAAATGTGATAGCTCTTCATGAGAATTCTACATGAGGACAAGAAGTGTAGGAGCTAAAATATAAGGGCTCATTGGTCCAGGAAAAGGAAAAGGACGAATCAGAAGTTGAATCGAGTTCAACATCCGAAGAGGAGGAGGAAGTGGAATCGTCCACATCTTCAAGTGAGGAAGAAGAAGAGCAATCCAAGGTGGAGGAGATCTTCAAAGCTCAACCCTCAACCTCAACTACCGAGAAGAGTGGGAAATCCACATCAAATGCTTTGAGTGTGGGGAAATTAGACACTACAAAAGTAGGTATCCTTCACTCAAGAAGGTAAAATAGGTAAACCCTAATCCCAGTAATGTTCATTTAAAAACTAATGTGGGTTGTAGGAATGAAGCCAAAGATAAGAAGCATATAATTTTCTTCATGTGTGGTGAGCGTGATCATTATCACACAAAATGCCCAAGGAAAAGAGAGCTTAAGAACTAGGGCATTTGAAGAAATTGGAGAAGAAGAGGAGCTCAAGTCAAGGGGGAGCTTTAAAGGTAAAAGGGAAGATAATCCCTTATTAAAGATTTAATCCAATATCTAATTCTTATATATTTGTTAGAAATAATGTAGATTATTTACCAAAGCATAATCATGAATTTAGGTATAATGATATGAATAGGTTTAACAAGGTAGATAACCCTAAAAAAACATTACCCAAAACTAGACTCAATAAGACCCAAACTATCATGCCTAAGGGGAGGAAGGTAATAAATGATCAAGACATTAATCTCAAGAAGGGGAGACATATGCCTAAGAAGGTGGGTAGGTCTAAGAATGTCCAAGATGGACATGTTGACTCTAGGGTTAGAACCCTAGAATTGAAAAATCAAGGCTTGAGGAAATGGAAAGAGTCCTAGATAGGTTCATTATTGGACCTAGGGGACTTGACATGTGTTTGGGTGGTCCAAACTCCAAAAATGTCAAATTAGGTACCTCTAAGACAAAAAAAATCAAATACTAGAAAGACACAAGACATTGGTAAGGGAGGAGTAATCAAGGACAAGATGTCCAAGATTAATGAGGTAAAGGTTGTGGACAAAGTGTCACCGGAGGTACATCGATATGGCCTAGTAATTGTGGATGAGTCATCTAGGGAGGTGGCTAAGGTTAAGAGATCAAGGGGGAGCTCTAAGAGTCTATTTGAGACCTATAGTCAATGGATCTCGAGAGAATATCTCCTGGAAGTCTAGATGGACCATGGAGTGTGTCAAAGGATTTGGAGACATTTTTGAGTCTCAATCATTGGGTTTTAGCACAATTGGGCTTGAGTTTCATGCAAGAAATATGACATTTGGGGTCATATTGCATGAAAAATTGATTTTGATGTATAGATGCCATATAAACCAATGCTAGGGATGCATTGTGAGTTGGATTGGGCAGATACTTCAAAAGGAATCTAAAACTAGGACTTTGGGTCAAGGTTCAATTGAACCATTTAGCTAGTTCTGGAGTTTTGTGTCAATCTTGGGATCCGAGATATATATTTTTTTAAATGTATTTTTTTCAAGTAAATACGGGTACCACAAACCTCTCCATAAAATTTGGAAATTGTTAGAGATTTAGGAAATTTCTGGTGTATTTCTGAAATTGGATTTAGAATGTAGAAATAGACTAATATCAGGGTATCAGTCGACTAGTTCAGGAGGCAGTCGACTGATAATTTTGTGAGGGTTGCTTTTTAATGGGGGTCAGTCAACTAGTAACTATCTCAGTCAACTGAGACAGGCTGAAATTATTTTCTGCTAAGTCGAAAAGTGTTCAAATAAGTATAAACTTGTGTATAATCTTATGGGGGTTAATACATAATATTTATAGTCATTAGAAGGTAAAGAATCTAATAATTGGGATATTATTGGAGCTCTTTTTGATATGTGGCAAAGGGAGAGAAGTGTTGGATTTAAGTGGGAAACCAACACACCTTTACAAGATATCAAAGCTCAAGGGGGAGCTTAGGTGAAGGGGGAGCAATGGCTACTCAATTGTTGGCAAAGGGGGAGAAGTAACGTTGCAAGGAAATACAAGCTCAAGGGGGAGCTTAAGTGAAGGGGGAGCCTAAGGTTAGGTTCCATGATTTATTCATGTTCATTGTATGGTTTCCCTAACTTAAACGGGTTGGCAAACATCAAAAAGGAGGATATTATTGGAGCAATCGAGGTGTCCTAGGTTTTGATATTTGGGAAAAGGTTTAAATTAGGTTTATTGTTGTCTTTGATATGCATTGTGAGTATGCAGGATACAGGTACAACGAGGAAAGTCCAGGTGGGATCTTGGCAAATGAGGAAAGTCAAGGACTGAGGCTGAAGGAAGCTTCAGAAGGCAAGACGTGAAGGATGGGGAGACATTCGAGGGACGCGAGGCTGATAGAGGAGGCTAGAAAGCTATGTCTTGGCAAAGGAAGACCCGACAACAAGGACCGAGGCCGAAAGAAGCTCCAGAAGGTAAGTCGTGAAGGATGGAGAGGCATCCGAGGGGCGCGAGGCTGATGGAGGAGACTAGAAGGCTAGGTCTAGGTTGGTCGGGCCAGGACGAATGCAGAGTGATTGTACTTGGAGTTGAAACCCTAGGTTTAGGGTTTGGGCAGTCTACTGCTGCTGGGAGCAGTCGACTAGTGAAGGGCACAGAGAGATCAATCGACTGATTTCCTATGCGTTCGACTAGTATTGGCTAAATTCGAGCATTGGATTGTAATGTTCGAATTCGACAACTGGTAGTTGAATGGTGTTGGCACCAGTTGACTAGTAATGGTTGGATCAGGAACAAGCTCTATTTAAGAGAGCTTGGTTTGGTTGGGCATAGATTGACGAAATAAGCTTGGGTAAAGCTTATTAGTAGTCTACAAGTGCTCAGAGGTCTTGTGCGGGTTTGGCGAGATTTCTCCACCGACAAGGAACGATAGGAGCTAGCAGGAGGCTTTCCGAGGAATCATCCACCAACAGATCAGGAGCGTTCACCTTACGGACTACAATGGAGTAGGAGCATCATTTCCGAACCATGTAAATCGACGTGTGTTGGCAGTTTGTGTTCCTTGTTAGTTTTAGTTTTATTTTATATTCCATTGCAAACAAACAAGTGTCAGAAGAGAAGCGTGTATCAAGTGGGTGATCGGCTATTCACCCCCTCCCCCTCTAGCCGTACGATCAAGTCCCCAACAGATTAGTCAAAGAAACTTGACTAAATGTTCAATCAATTGAATGAGTGGATCAGTCAACAGAACTAGCCAGATTGTGCCAAATTGGGCATATTCCAAATGGATCAGTCGACCGATAAACTTTTGGTAGGGTGTGACTACGCAGAAGGAAGTTTTTTTCGTCAACTGATTAGGAGGATCAATCGACTGGATGCATTTATTACTATGCCAGTTGAGCGAAACAATGAAGGAATGGAGTGGGGTTAGGTCGACTAAATAGAAGGTTCAGTCAACCGAAAGGATCAGTCGACAAAACAATTATTCAGTCAACCGAACCATGCCTATATAACGAGCTCGAGACCAGTGCACTGATAATCTCTTCCACTTGCAATACATCTCGTCCTGCATCAACAAACTACTCATGTTTTACTGCTATGACACCAAGAAGCTCTCTGACACGCTGCGCTCAAGATCATACTTCCGTGTCGGTATACTTGTTTTTATTTGGTATATGTACTTTCATCTTAAAAGGGAGTTAGTAGGTTGTTACTAACCTCCCTTACATCTTATACAACATTACTTTCTGTGAGATCATTTAGAATCGATAGAGGGGGAGGTGAATATTGATAAAAAAATTTTGGAGATAAAAAGAATATTACGCAGTAGAAATTTAAAACAATGCTAACACACTTTCTTTTATATGATTCGGAGTCTAGATCGGCTCCTACTCCAAGGCCCACAGTTTTTGACTGTTTATGTTGGGCAATTCTATATTTCAGAAAAAGGTTACAATAATTTAAGCACAAATACAAAAATGAATTTAAGAAATTTAAAAACAAATACGGATGACCGGAAACAGAATCGAAGATCGGAGAGTAGCGGGTCGTCGTTGGCACTTGAAACTTGAGCACGGAGAAATCGGAGCTGAGCGCTTGAGTATTTGCGTTGGAAGAATTGTTGTCCAAAAGCAAGGGGTGAACCCCTTTATATACAGCTGCCTGGGGTGCCTATCTGCGTGCGTCCTGATCCGCAGACTTGGCCAACGTTTATCCCTTCATTCAGGGCGCCTGTGACGACTAGGGAGCCTGTATGCTCACGGGCGCCTCCTTTGCTGACGTGGAGGCCCAGCTTTGCAGACTACTGGAAAACACCCTTCTGGGGCACCTGTATCCATACAGGCGCCTGTATTCACAGGCGCCTGAGCCCTCTCAAGCGCCTGGGATGCAGAGAGCTCCATCCTTTGTTCCTGCAACCAGGGTTAGTTCCAAAACACAAATAATAGATAAATTAAGTATAGTTAATAGCCTGCGCTGTCTTGGTTCTGACTTTGAGCTTCCCAAATGGAACCCTAGGTAAAACCGATGCCTAATGTTCCCTCTTCTGGGAAACGCGTCCTCGCCTACTCCTCTCAGGAGAATTTACCTTTTTCCAACCGGCTCCTCTGGTTGGACTTTTGTCCGATCTTTCGAATCAGGACTACGTGTAGGACCGGTGCCGTCGATAGAGGGGGGAGTTGAATATCGATCGTTAAAAACTTTCGCGGAAACTTTCGGATCTTCGTTCTAGATTCAGAGTTAGTAGCAGCGGAAAACAAACAGAACAAATAAAATAATAATACAAGGACACCGCGGGATTATTTACTTGGTTCCCAACCCCCCAGGGTCAGTACGTCCAAGGCCTATGTACTCGGCGTGAGTCCACTATTGGTCTCCTTTCCGGAATTTCTGGAGGCGGAGAAAACTCGTCTTACAGTGTACAATTACAAGCAACAATAATTTGAAAGTTAAGTACGGAACAACTAAAAGCAAACCGAACAAGAATCAGAAACTCGGCCGATCTGGACCTCCGAAGTGCCACGCACTTCCTCCTGGAGCCTCCCGGTCGTAGAGTCTCGTCTCTAGCGCGTTGTCGTTGGTCAGAATGCTTGGAATCACTCTTGGAAGTTGATGTTGAAGCAGAGGGGCCGAAGCCCCTTATATAGCACTCCTGGGGGCGCCCTGGACGTCGGGGGCGCCCCTAATAACTCGGTCAAACCTTATCCTTGCGCCTACCTAGCCGCAGGTGATAAATCGTTGACCAGGGTGCCCCGGACCTCCCGGGCGCCCTCCTGAGCGCTTATCTGCATTTCGAACTTGAAACAGCAAATATAGGTTTCAACCCGGGCACCCCGGACGTTCCGGGCGCCCCCCTTGACACCTATTCTACTTACTTCACGAAAACTGCATTTTCTTCTTTACTCCGAGCGCCCCCATCATTCTAGGCACCCCCAACACTGGTTTAAACCCAAGACTGGGTTTATGCCTTGCTTCTGGGCTCCCCCAACACTGGGGGCGCCCCCATCAGGCAATTTCTAGCAACTTGCTTTGTCTCCGGTTCTTGGTACCTGCAAGATACACAAACACAAAGCACATACAATATTAGACTTAAGGACTTGGTTCGGACATTGGATTTGCATGAAACCCTAGGTCGAACCGGCGCAAGTTCTCACCCCCGAGAACGCGCCTTTCACCAACTCCTTTCAGGAGACGGTTGCCACCCAGTCCTTCGGGTGGACTTTTTCTTAGCTTCCGATTACTCCGGATCTCGAGACGCCCAAACCCCGACCCGTCTCTACTCCTGTCCTTAGTCATCGCTCAGCTAAGTTGCTCAGTCCCTTGGACCAAGACTTCATTACCTAGCAATCCTTCTCCAGGTGCCTAGCAGTCCTTTGCTAGGTCTTCATTCCCTAGCAGTCCTTCGCCAGGTGCCTAGCAGCCCTTCGCTAGGTCTTCTATGCCTAGCAGCCCTTCGCTAGGTCTTAGGGTTTTGATGCCTAGCAACCCTTCTCTAGGTGCCTAGCAGCCCTTCGCTAGGTCTTAGGGTTTCGATGCCTAGATTAACTAGGACTTTTCTTCAACTTAGGTTACTTCTCCTTTGCTCCCCTTTGTCTGTTCAATGTATCACTGACATAAGTGTATTGTCAAACATTAAAACACTTAAAGGAGAACATCATTGATGCAACTTGCACCAACAATCTCCCCCTTTTTGATGTTTGACAATAACTTAAGTTAGATTGGTTTAAAGTGGCTAGCTTACTGTATTTGGGAAAAAAGGATATAAGTTTTGAAACTACATTTTTGATTTTTGGGAGAAAGAAATTTTTCTAATTTCTAACTTAAGCACACCTCTCCCCCTTTGTCATACATCAAGAAAAAACAAGAGAAAATACTTGCACCAACATTGAAAACCTTTGGTTCTTTTTGAAAATGCTTAGTGCAAAATTTTTGAAAGTATTGTATTTTGAATGATATATTGCATTTTTTGAAAAAATGCATAATTTTGAAAAAGATGCTATGCGCTTTGAAAAGTACTAGTACATTGAAAAATTATGTAATTTTTGAAAAATATAAGTACCTTTGAAAAATGTATTGAATTTTTGAATAATTAAGTACTTTTTGGAAAATGCATAACTTTTGAAAGAATGCTATTTTGGAAAATATAAGTTATTATGCATATTTTGCAAGTACTAACTATTTTGAAAAAGATGAGATTTTGAAAAATATAAGTAATTTTTGAAATATAATATTTTACTTGACTAGGTTTCTTTTCCAGTCTGACACAATCCTAGGAAACCTTGTTGACTACAAGAACATTTTCCTAAATGTCTTGGAAATGCTTCAAACTCAAGTAAATATTAACAAAATTTTGTCAAAAATGATAATAATTTTGAAAATATATGCTAGTGGATTTTAAAAAACGTATGAACTTTTGAAGATCCAATATTTTACTTGACTTGGTTTATTTTCCAGTCTGACACTATCCTGGGAAACCTTGTTAACTATAAGAATATTTCCTAAGTGTCCTGGAAATTCTCCAACCCAAGTAAACATTATTTCAAAAATAATTTCATAAGTCACACAAATTCTAACAAATAGAATAATAGTATTTTGAAAGACTTAGATTTTGAAGATATGAAAACATGTTATTAAATAATTCTTTTAATTTGACCTCCCCCATAACTTGACTCAGTCCTGGGAAGCTTGTTAACCACAAGTACTCTTCCTATGAGTCTTAAGGTTTGATTTAGATTAAGAAGAACTATTTAACAAAAAATGAATAATTACCAAAAAAAAACTTTTATGAAATTCTTCTTTTGACTCCGACTCCCCCTAAATTTGACACATCCTAGGAGTCCTTGAAAATCATGAAGTGGACCTTTCCTCTGTGTCTTTAGGGTTTATCAAAGTCAAAGAAACAGGTAAACTTTTTGAACTTATAATTTTTACAACATATACCCTTTTTGAAAACACAAGTAATAATGATTAAAGCACAGTTTTCGAAAAGTATTTTTCAAATGATAGTAATGTTTAAAGTGCAGTTTTTGAAAACCAAAAAAATAAAAAGCACTCCCCCTGTACCCGATACCGTTTGACTCTATCTAAGTGCCTTAAGGAATTTTAGTGTTGTCCTAAGAGGCTTGTGTCTAATTGAGTGAGTCAAACAATTTTTGAAAAGATATACTTTTGAAAAATGAATAATATGTATAATCAATCAGACAAGCATGAATTCCATAAAAACATTATTATGTTGAAGCACTATTTTGAAAATATATTTTTAGGAAAATATTCTAACAATTTTGAAAAATAATTTTGAAAAATATTTTTCAACTTATTAGTCCTTAACATCTCACCCATTTTAGAAGTATCAATACAACAAGCATGGTTGCCTTATAGGTGTATTGAATCATTTTTCTTAATTTATTATTAACTCTAAGATTTAATTGAAGCTTGTGTTAGATTTGAATTTGACAAGAAGTAACTTGAATTTGAATTTCAAAAATTGGCTTCCAGGTCTTGGCGAGGCACTAGGCCTTCTTTAGCCTTAGCCTTATTGGATCATCAACCCTTTCCTTGACAAAGCCTTTTAATGAAATTTCATTTTCAAAATTACTTTTTAAAAAATTATGGTATAACTAGTTTGGATCTTGGATCGGTAGCTTTGACTAGTTTCACTAGTCTAAAGAGACCAAGTAGAGTATACTTGACCTTATTAGAATTGGCTTCCCTAACGTACTATCATCTCACCGCCACCCAATACTAGGTTGATCAAGTTTCAATTATTCTTTTTCCTATAGCCGTTCTAATATATGTATAAAATTTAAATATGAATGACATGTCATATATTCAAAAGAAATAGCAAATGCATGGCATGACAATTATGGATGAGTCAAATAATTCAAATCATTTTATTTAAGTTTCTAAAAATGTATCAAATTCATGATTTGATACATGTCGAGTGAACCCGCGAATATGCCAACCCATTTTGACATATTTAATGTTATTAATTTTAATTGTTATAGTTTGGGTAAAATTTTATTTTAGTTTGAGTTTAAGTTATTTAAGATTTTAGTTGAATTCAGATTAATTAAAAATTGATTGAAGTTGACTTAATTAATCAATTGAGAATTAATAAATTTAATTTTCAATTAATTTGGATTGAATTAAGTTTGAGTTAATTTAATTTGAATTTGAATTTAATTTTAATTTTGAATTTTAATTTAATTTGAATTAAATTAAATTAATTTGAATTTAATTTAATTTAAATTTAATTTAATTTGAATTTGAATTTAATTTAATTTGAATTTCATTTAATGTGAATTTGAATTTAATTTAATTTGAATTTAAGTTAATTTGAATTTCATTTAATTTGAATTTGAATTTAATTTGAATTTGAATTTAATTTAATTTTGAATTTAATTTAATTTTGAATTTAAAATAATTTGAATTTAAATTAATTTGAATTTTATTAAGATTTAAGTTCAATTAAGATTTAATTTATATTTAATTAAAATTTAATTAAGATTTAACTAAGATTTAATTTGAATTAAGATTTAATTCGAGTTTAATTAGGATTTTATTTGAATTTAATTAAGATTTAATTTGAAATTAATTTAATTAAGACTCAATTAATTTGAATTTGAATAATTGAGATTTAATTAATTTGAATTTGAATAATTCAAATTAAATTAATTTGAATTTGAATAATTACGATTTGAATTTGAATAATTAAGATTTAATTAATTTAAATTTGAATAATTGAGATTTAATTAATTTGAATTTGAATAATTGAGATTTAATTAATTTGAATTTGAATAATTAAGATTTAATTAATTTGAATTTGAATAATTAAGATTTAATTAATTTGAATTTGAATAATTAAGATTTAATTAATTTGAATTTGAATAATGAAGATTTAATTAATTTGAATTTGAATAATGAAGATTTAATTAATTTGATTTTGAATAATTAAGATTTAATTAATTTGAATTTGAATAATTAAGATTTAATTAATTTGAATTTGAATAATTAATATTTAATTAATTTGAATTTGAACAATTAACATTTAATTAATTTGAATTTGAATAATTAAGATTTAATTAATTTGAATTTGAATAATTAAGATTTAATTAATTCGAATTTGAATAATTAAGATTTAATTAATTCGAATTTGAATAATTAAGATTTAATTAATTCGAATTTGAATAATTAAGATTTAATTAATTTGAATTTGAATAATTGAGATTTGATTAATTTAAATTTGAATAATTAAGATTTGATTAATTTGAATTTGAATAATTAAGATTTGAATAATTTGAATTTGAATAATTAAGATTATAATGATTAATTAATAGTTGTGGGTTTATGTTCATCATCTTCATTATTTCGAAAATTTCTTCTTTATCTTTGTCTATCTTTCCAAGTTTTTCTAATAATTCAGATTTATTTGAATTTTTATAATTTTTATTGATTATGACCTTGATCTTAGATAGTTCCATATCCTCCTTATCCTTAAAATTATATCTTTTAATATCCTCAACATAGGTGGAGTAATTTGGGCCACTAATTAAGGTTTTGTAATAATCTTTAATATTATTTATGATTAAGTTATTATCTAGGAGAATTTTATATTTAAAATTATCCTCAGAATTATCCTCAGACACATCTTCATTGTCCTTAAGATTTTTAATAACATCATTTTTATCCTCAAAAATAGTTTTAGGATTATCTTCAGAATTATCTTTACTAACTTCAGAGTTATCTTCAGAATTATTCTTAAGATGTTCAAATTTGTATTCCGAGTTATACAACGGATTTTCAAATTTGAATTCATAATTATCTACAGGGTTCTCAAATTTGAATTCAAGATTATTCTCAAGATTTTGAATTCAGATTTATCCTTAGGATCTGAATTAAAATTATCAGATTTATCTGAATTAAAATTATCATAATTTATTTTAGTAATTGCTAAATTAATGTTATGAATTAAATAATTAATTTCTGAAATTTTAGTCATGTCTGTATTTTCTAATTTTTCATGCAAGATATTAATTCAATTGTGCAGTAAATCTAATTTATCAGGAAAATTACCTAAATTATCTAAAGGCAGTGCAGGAATTTTGAAACTTTTCGGAACGTAAATTTTGCGTACCTTTGTCGGACATTTGTTCTTGTAGTGTCTGTATTTTCCGCACTTGAAGCATTGTATATGATCCTCATTTTTCCGGACTCCTGGCGCTGGTACCTCCTGTGCCGCCGGTGATGTAGATCGAGTCTTACGAGTAGGACACTGATTTTTATAGTTCCCTCTCTCCCTGCACGTGAAACAGATAATATGGAATTTAAAAATGGACATTTTTAAATTAAAAGTACCTGATTCACCCCTGGGCTTCCCCTCAACTCCTGGCGTCGTTGCTCCGTCGGCGGTTAGTCCGGTGAAGAGCGGCTCGGCTCTAATACCAATTGTAGGACCGGTGCCGTCGATAGAGGGGGGGGTGAATATCGATCGTTAAAAACATTCGCGGAAACTTTTAGATCTTCGTTCTAGATTCAGAGTTAGTAGCAGCGGAAAACAAACAGAACGAAGAAAACAATAATACAAGGACACAACGGGATTATTTACTTGGTTACCAACCCCCAGGGTCAGTACGTCCAAGGCCTATGTACTCGGCGTGAGTCCACTATTGGTCTCCTTTTCAGAATTTCTGGAGGTGGAGAAAACCTGTCTTACAGTGTACAATTACAAGCAACAATAATTTGAAAGTTAAGTACGGAACAACTAAAAGCAAACCGAACAAGAATCTGAAACTCGGCCGATCTGGACCTCCGAAGTGCCGCGCACTTCCTCCTGGAGCCTCCCGGTCATAGAGTCTTGTCTCTAGCACGTTGTCGTCGGTCAGAATGCTTGGAATCGCTCTTGGAAGTTGATGTTGAAGCAGAGGGGTCGAAGCCCCTTATATAGCACTCCTGGGGGCGCCCTGGACGTCGGGGCGCCCCTAATAACTCGGTCAAACCTTATCCTTGCGCCTAACTCGCCGCAGGTGATAAAATCTTTGTCCAGGGCACCCCGGACCTCCCGGGCGCCCTCCTGAGCGCTCATCTGCATTTCGAACCTGAAACAGCAAATATAGGTTTCAACCCGGGCGCCCCGGACGTTCCACGCGCCCCCCTTGACACCTATTCTGCTTACTTCACGAAAACTACATTTTCATCTTTACTCCGGGTGCCCCCATCATTCCGAGCGCCCCCAACACTGGTTTAAACCCAGGACTGGGTTTATTCCTTGCTTCTGGGCGCCCCCAACACTGGGGGCGCCCCCATCAGGCAGTTTCCAGCAACTTGCTTTGTCTCCGGTTCTTGGTACCTGCAAGATACACAAACACAAAGCACATACAATATTAGGCTTAAGGACTTGGTTCGGACTTTGGATTTGCATGAAACCCTAGGTAGAACTGGCGCAAGTTCTCACCCCCGAGAACGCGCCTTTCACCTACTCCTTTCAGGAGACGGTTGCCACCCAGTCCTTCGGGTGGACTTTTGCTTAGCTTCCGATTACTCCGGATCTCGAGATGCCCAAATCCTGACCCGTCTCTACTCCTGTCCTTAGTCATCGCTCAGCTAAGTTGCTCAGTCCCTTGGACCAAGACTTCATTACCTAGCAATCCTTCGCCAGGTGCCTAGCAGTCCTTTGCCAGGTCTTCATTCCCTAGTAGTCCTTCGCCAGGTGCCTAGCAGCCCTTCGCTAGGTCTTCCATGCCTAGCAGCCCTTCGCTAGGTGCCTAGCAGCCCTTCGCTAGGTACCTAGCAGCCCTTCGCTAGGTCTTCTATGCCTAGCAGGCCTTCGCTAGGTGCCTAGCAGCCCTTCGCTAGGTCTTAGGGTTTTGATGCCTAGCAACCCTTCGCTAGGTGCCTAGCAGCCCTTCGCTAGGTCTTAGGGTTTTGATGCCTAGCAACCCTTCGCTAGGTGCCTAGCAGCCATTCGCTAGGTCTTAGGGTTTCGATGCCTAGATTAACTAGGACTTTTCTTCAACTTAGGTTACTTCTCCTTTGCTCCCCTTTGTCTGTTCAATGTATCACTTACTTAAGTGTATTGTCAAATATTAAAACACTTAAAGGAGAACATCATTGATGCAACTTGCATCAACACATCGTGCTCAGTCCACGACCAGGACTTATTGCCCAACCCTCTGTCATGTCTTCGGTGTCCAGCCCTCGGCCAGGAGTTATTGCCTAATTCCTCGAATCAGGACTTCGTGCCCACTCCACGACCAGGACTTATTGCCCAACCCTCGGTCATGTCTTCGGTGCCCAACACTCGGGTAGGACTTATTGCCCAATTCCATGAACTAAGACCTCGTGCCTAGCTTACCTAGGACTTTTCCTGCGCACTTTAACAGATTCATTAGATCACAATATAACCTTAACTTATGAACCCTTTGCCATTATCAAAACCCAGGTTCGATCTTGGTACTTCTGGCACCAACAATCTCCCCCTTTTTGATTTATGGCAACCTAGTTCAAAAGTTAAGTTAAAACATACAAAGCAGGTATTTCAAACAAACATGTTTATTTTTCCTCTTTTTTTAAGAAAACTAATTTTTAAAATATATGCACAAAGCTCCCCTGAATTAGAGATTCTCCCCCTGAAGCTTTCAATAATATGCAGTTTTTCAAAAAATTTAAGTGTACCGTTTTTGAGGAAAAAAGTTTAAGTCTTTTTGGGAAATAAAGATTAGCAAATTTTGACCAAGTATATTTTGCAAAACATTTGAAGTTGAAAAAGTTAAGACACCTTTTTGGAAAGATTAATAAAGACTCTTTTTTGGAATGATTAATAAATTTTTCTGAAAAAGAGAATTTTAACTTTACCAAAAAATTTATACTTCAAAAGATTTTCACTTTTTGTACTCAAAAACTTTACGCAAGAATATTTCGCACTTACAAACATTTTGCACTTAAAGAATATTGTGCACTTAGAAAATATTTTGTACTTGAAAATATTTTAAAACAATATTTTGATCTTGCAAAATATTTTGTACTTGCACAATATTTTGTACTTGAAAAACATTTTTCACATTTTAATAAATTAGTACTTTGAAAAGTACTTGAAAAATATTGTGCACTTAAAAATCTTTTATACTAGAAAAAATATTGTGCGCATAAAAAATATTTTGTACTTTAAAAAATATTGTGCACTTAAAAATATTTTGTACTTAGAAAATATTGCGCACTTTTAAAAATATTTTAAAAGTACTTTAAGACTTTTGCAAAAAAAAAATTTTGCATTTAAAACATTTTTGGAAGAAAAATTTGAAAATTTAATGCACTTGAAAATTTAACTTTACTTTTTAAAAAAATTTCACTCTCTTTTTTTTACTCTCCCCCTTTGCCATATATAAAAAAATATACTAGTCGAAAAACAATTGTGAATGAAAGCCAGTTTATTTTGTAAAAAATCTAAATACATATTGAACCAATTCTAGTGAGTTCAAGCAACAAAAAGGATCAAACCAACTAAATTGAACTCATTCGGGTCCTGTCTAACCCAGTTAGCTACTTACTAACTTATATAGCATCATCTTTCACTAGGGTTAGTCAAGTTAAGTGATCTGATCAAGTTAGATTTTCTAAGCTTGAAACTTAGCTTGATTGCTGTTCAAATGTATTTATCGCCCCAACTACTGTAGATGCACTGACTTAAAACATCTTGAGTCAAGGCATAGACCTAAGCATCTCAACTCAGTCTAGGTATCAATCAAAGTGTCCTAATATGCTTGTGAGATGCTGGCTTCTAGATCTATAGGAGCATGCAATTGTAGGGTTAAAGCCTAGGCTATGTCCATTGCGTAGAAACACTAGTTTTAATGGGGGTAATTTTTTGAAAAATCTAAGTCCGAAAAAGAATTTTAAAATTCAAGACTTAATAAGAAAAATGATTTTTCAAAAGATATGAAATAGAAATTCGAAAGATATGAAATACTAGTTTTGAAAAAAATTTGAAAACATTAATTATAATAGTCCTATTCTACTAAGCAAAACCCTAACTACCTTCTTATTAAGCAAAACTCAGACTCAGGTAAGGGTTTGGTAAAGATGTCGGGTAGATTAGATTTCGAGTCCACATGCATAAGTATGATTTCGCCCCTGGCTACGTGATCCCTAACAAAATGATGTATTACTTCAATGTGTTTGGTTCAAGAGTGATCAATAGGGGTTTTCGTAAAATTGATCGAACTTATGTTGTCAATGAACACTTTGGTTTGGACATAGTCTAGTTGGAAATCCTTAAGAGTGTGCATTATCCATAAAAGTTGTGCTACACACTCTCCTAGGGCAACATACTCTACTTCAATTGTGGATAAGGCAACGCAATGTTGCTTTCTATTGCACCAACTGACTAGACTGTGTCCTAATAATTGACAACTTCTACTTGTGCTCTTCTATCTAGTTTGCATCCGGTATAGTCTGAGTTAGAGTATCCTGATAATTCAATGTTGAAGGTCCTAGGATACCAAATACCTACATTTAGGGTACCCTTCATGTACCTAAGGATTCTTTTTGGGGCTGCTAAATGAGATTCCTTAGCACAGGTTTGGTATCTAGTGCACATTCCTACTGCGAACAGAATGTTGGGTCTACTAGCAGTTAAGTATAATAAACTACCTATCATGCTTCTTGCATGGCAATGATCCAATTTGGGTCAGGTAGGGCTTCATCTATAGTCTTAGGTTCTATTTTTGAAATTAGGGCAATTTGACTAAGATTTTTGTATGAAGACCTTGTTTTGACCACTAAGGTTGGATCGACTAAGATTTGGTCAGATGGATGATTTAGTCTCGGTTTCTTAGTTCTCCTAGAACTAGGTTCAACCTCAGGTCCGGCTCGTAGGTTTGGTTCAGGGATCGGTTCAACTACTTGGGTTGGTTCAACTCTTGGTTCAGTTGATGCCTTAGTAGTTGGTTCAATTAATGATTCAATTTCTTCGTGATCATGATTTGAATTATTTAGGTTTTGTTTGACAGTAGGTTTTGTTTCAGTTTCTTCATCAAATATTAAGTTGGTGGTTTCTTCAATTTTAATGGTTTGCCTATTGTAGACCCTATATGCTCTACTTGTTGAATATCCTAGAAAGGTCCCTGGGGTTGATTTTGATTGAAATTTACCTAGATAGTCCTTAGTATTCAAAATATGTACTTTACACCCAAAACCCCTTAAGTAATGTAAATTTGGTAGTCTGTGATAGTAAATTTCATAAGGGGTCTTATTGTGTCTTCTATTTATTAAGACCCTATTTTGAATATAACATTTACCGCTTCTGCCCAAAATTGATTAGTTAAGTTGTATTTTTTGAGCATGGTCTTAGCGGCTACCTGAAGGGTTCTATTCTTCCTCTCAACTATTCCATTTTGTTGGGGAGTTCTAAGGCATGAAAATTCATGAATGTACCCGTTAATTTTACAGAATTCCTCAAATCTCATATTTTCAAATTATCCCCCGTGGTCACTCCTAAGTCTTTTAATTTTTGTGTCATTTTGATTTTCTATCATTTTGCATAAATTATTAAATGAGTTAAATGTTTCATCTTTGGTTTTTAAGAATCAAACCCAGGTAATCTAGAGTAATCGTTGTTGGAACTCGGATGGCTAGAGAGGGGGGGGGGGTGAATATAGCCAAACACTTGAACTTTAACACTTATCGATTTTCTGCACTTTAATCGTTAGTAGCACAGCGAAAGCATAATAAAACAGAGTAGTGCAGAAATGCAGAAAAGAAAAACAAACTACAACAACTAACAAGATCGCTAACAAGGAGGGTTTACAAGGTTCGGGGATAACTGGCCCCTACTCCTTGGCGTGCCCTTAAGGTGGGTGATCCCTTGATCATCGGCAGATCAAGCCCCGGTGAACACCGGATAAATGCAACCTCCTTCTCGGTGGAGTAACCTCTCCACAATGTTTCAACAAAGATATAGTTTTAAGCACAATGAAATACAAGAAAAATCTTACTTAGCACTTAGCATAGATCACCACAGGGTGCGAGATCAGTCCGGGGACCGATCCATGCAAGAACAGAATGTTTAGCCGAAACTTCGCAAAGTCTCTGTAACTCCTTTGATCGGTCTGTGGACCGATCACCACAGGAGGGAGCCAGATCGGTCCGGGGACCGATCAGCCCTACTCCTGATCGGTCCAGTGACCGATCAGGGTTCCTAATACTCCCTGATATGATCTGAAACTTTCAGTTTCAGACTTTTACACGATTTTTGAAGGGATCTGATGAAAGATATCGATCTTGAAAGGGATCCCTTGACTAAAATTGATCCCTGAATAAGTATCAAAAGTCCTTATAGGTTTAACAATCACTTTGCTCCACTCAAGTGGAGTCAAACTCAACCAACAATCATTCAAGCAATTTCAACTAAGATTGTGCCAAATTCAAGTTTCCAATCAAGTTTCCTTGATCGGAATGTCTAAGTATGATCATGGAGCTAAATACACATATGTTATGCATTGGTTTTGCCCATACTTGGTCACCGAAGTGATTTTTATCTCGTCAACTTAATTTCTCAAGGGATGCATTGACATTTTGAGAAATTGAGTTGATCCTAACATCTCACCCCATATCTAGCAAACAAAAACGTTTTGTTGAACCTTATAGTTTGTGTGAGATGTCCCCAAGTTACCCAATTGTATCCCAACAATTAGAAATAATCATGAAGGGTTTTGAATGCATTTTAATATTTATGAAGCGTGACACATTCCCTACTCCCTTCTTAAAAAGCTAAACTCATTTTCGGGGAGTGGTTTAGTGAAAATGTCAACGAGGTTTGACTTGGACTCTACATGTGAGAGTACAATATCTCCCCTAGCTACATGATCCCTAATGAAGTGGTGACGTAATTCAATATGTTTGGTCCTAGAATGATGGACTGGATTCTTGGTTAGGTTAATAGTGCTAATGTTATCACATAACACTTGCACACCTTTGTAACTTAATCTATAGTCCTCTAGAGTATGAATCATCCACAACAACTGTGATACGCTCTCTCCCATAGCAATATATTCAGCCTCGGTCGTGGAGAGAGCAACACAATGTTGCTTCCGACTTGACCAACTAACTAGAGATGATCCTAGGAATTGGCAGTCCCCACTTGTGCTTTTCCGATCCAACTTACATCCAGTGTAGTCAGAATCGGTATAACCAATTAGGTCAAATGATTCAGTACGGGGGTACCAAAGGCCAACTCCAATTGTGCCTTTAAGATATCTCAAAATTTTCTTAACAGCGATTAAGTGAGATTCTTTGGCACAAACTTAATACCTAGCGCACATACCCACAGCGAAAAGAATATCGAGTCGACTAGCTGTGAGGTATAGCAATCTACCTATCATGCTGCGATATTAAGTCAAATCAACGGGTTTACCACTCTCATCTTTGTCTAATCTTGTGTTCGTGACCATGGGAGTGGTTACCTCTTTTGAATCACTCATGTTGAACTTACGGAGCATTTCTTGCGTATACTTTAATTGGTGCACATGGATTCCATCGCGAGTTTGCTTGATTTCTAGTCCAAGAAAGAAAGTCAACTCTCTCACTAGACTCATTTCAAATTCACTCTCCATGTGTCCAATGAATTCACTCTCCATGAGCCACAAATTATGTCATCGATATATACTTGGGCCACAAAAATATCGTCACCATCTCTCCGTAGAAATAGTGTAGGGTCTATTTGGCCTCTAACAAAGCCTTTATCAATTAGGAATGTCGACAACCGCTCATACCAAGCTCGGGGTGGTTGTTTAAGACCATAAAGTGTCTTTTTGAGCTTGAACACGTGGTTTGGAAATTTGATACTCTCAAACCCCGGAGGTTGTTCGTCATAGACCTCTTCTCTAATCAAACCATTTAGAAAGGCTGATTTGACATCCATCTGATATAACTTGAAGCCTCGATGTGCTGCAAATGCAAGCATCAATCGGATGGACTCCAATCATGCCACGGGAGCATAGATCTCATCATAATCAAGGCCGTCAACTTGACTGTAGCCCTTGGCTACTAAGCGTGCCTTGTTTCTAATGATTTCTCCCTTATGGTTCAATTTATTTTTGAAGATCCACTTGGTTCTAATGATGGTGGTCTTCTTAGGTCTAGGGACTAAGTCCCAAACTTGACTTCTTTCGAATTGACCTAGTTCATCTTGCATTGTAATGATCCAATCGGGATCATTTAATGCTTCATCAATTTTCCTAGGTTCAATTTCGAAAATTAAGGCAACTTCATTAGCCTCATTCCGGAAGAATGATCTAGTCCTAACCCCATGATGGATGTCTCCAACAATTTGGTCTTGGGGATGACTAGAGGCTAATCTAGTTTGCCTAGGTGTTGGTGGTGCTTCTTAAATGGTTTCACTAGACACAAGCTCAGTCTCAGGATCCGGCTGACCTATGGGTTGTTTAGGCTCACCATCATCAGATTCATCACCATCAACAACATTTTGAGTTTCATTCAAACTTAGTCTCCTAAGTTCGAATTGAACTTCATCTTCTGGTTGTTCATTGGCCCTTGGAATTTCTTCAAAGACAACATCAGAAGACTCTTCAACCAATCTAGATTTCTTATTGTAGACTCGATAGGCTTTGCTAACTAGGGAATACCCGACTAGTATTCCTTCATCAGCTTTTGCCGTAAACTTTCCAAGGTGATCCTTGGTGTTTAGGATGAACACCTTACAACCAAACACCCTAAGGTGTTTAACCGTAGGTGATTTTCCAAACCAATGTTCATGGGGAGTCTTTCCTAAGAACCTATGGATGAGGACTCGGTTTTGCACATAGCAAGCTGTATTTACAGCTTCAGCCCATAAGTAACTCGGTAGTGAGTACTCATTAAGCATGCTTCGTGCAGCCTTTTGTAGAACACGGTTCTTCCTCTCTACAACACCATTTTGTTGTGGTGTTCTAGGAGTGGAGAACTCATGTCTATAACCTCTATCTTGACAAAATTCTAAAAACCGTTGATTTTGAAATTTACCTCCATGATCACTTCTAATTGTCTTAATTGTTAATGATTTTTCATTTTCAAACCTTCTACAAAAGGAAATGAAAACATCTAAAGTTTGATCCTTATACTTTAGAAAATAAGTCCATGTGTATCTAGTAAAATCATCAATGATAAGAAAGCAATATCTACTTCCATTCAATGATATGATAATACTACAATCAAACAAATCCATGTGAAGTAAATCTAAAGCGGTAGACGTACTTACAACGCTTTTACCTTTATGTGCAGATTTTGTTTGCTTACCCATTTGACATGCATCACAAAGTTTGTCCTTCTCATACTTGATGCTTGGTAAGCCACGAACTAATCCCTTGTTGGCCAACTTCCGGATGTTCTTCATGTTAACATGTGCTAGCCTCCGATGCCAAAGGGTGGACTCTTCTTCTTTTGACATGAGACACTTAGCAGAAACATTAGTAGCACTTTTAAATGAAACTTGATAAATATTGTCTACTCTTGTTCCTACTAGTACCGTGTCCAAGGTGTCATGTTGTCTAACTAGACATTGACTTGGTTGAAAATCAATTGTATAACCCGTGTCACACAATTGACTGACACTTAGGAGATTAAATGTCATCCCCTTGACTAGAAGGACATTTGAGATTCTAAGGGGGCGTTTGGTTTATTCCATTTTCCATTTTCATTTTCTAGAAAATTGCATTTTCTAGTTTTCTGGAAAATGACTTTTTTTCATTTTCCAGTTTTCCAGAAAACGCTATGTTTTTTTTCTGGAAAACAAAGCTGGAAAATGCAAACCAAACATGTTTTCCAGAAAACCGTATTTTCTACAGAAAATGAAAATGAAAAACAGACTGGAAAATGCAAACCAAATGCCCCCTAAGACATTCGGATATTTGAATATCTCCTATTCCTATGACCTTAAGACTACCATTGTTACCAAATGAAACATTACCTCTACTTTTCTATTGAAATGTGGTAAACAATGATCTATCCCCGGTCATGTGTTCGGAACACCCACTATCAACAAACCAAGTTGATAGATGCTCCCACTCAATCATAATCTACACAATTCGAAAAATAGAAGTTTTAGGTACGCAAACCTTGAGACCTAAAGCACCTACTAAACAAGTCTTAGGCACCCATGCCTTGATAACTTTCTTTTGAACCCTAGGTGTCTTAGATTGCCGCATATCAATACTAGACATCAATGATACAAATAAAGGTTCTTTGGGTCGATAACCAATACCGGCCCTATTGTAGACTGCCC
The DNA here is from genome assembly GCA_024364735.1 of Boesenbergia rotunda. Classification (NCBI taxonomy): domain Eukaryota; kingdom Viridiplantae; phylum Streptophyta; class Magnoliopsida; order Zingiberales; family Zingiberaceae; genus Boesenbergia; species Boesenbergia rotunda. The sequence goes on along the minus strand of JAGFNQ010001964.1, from coordinate 36,396 downwards.
TTTGGGCATTCAAGATCATGTCTAGGGTCTTTGAGCTAGTTGAGAACTTCTCAAGAATATTCTTGAGTCTCTCAACTTCACTCTTCAATGATTTGTTTTCCTCCTCTAACAATTCATCATGCAAATCATCTACATCCTCATCCCTAGAGGATTTCAATTTTTCAACCTCAATTTTCAATGATTTAATTTCATCGTCTATCATTTCAACATGTAAATCATCTATGTTCTCATCCCTAGATGAAATCAATTGTTCAATTTCTAATTGCAATGATTTAACCTTATTTTTTGACTTCTTCAACATATTGGTTAAACATGCAATTGCTATATAACATTTTTCAAGTTCGGGAGAGGTTACCTCTTCATCATCCGAAGATGATGAAGCCGCGTTTAAGGAGTTGGAGGATTCATCACTCCCTTCTTGATCTTCTAATGTCATGAGTGCTATATGGCGAGTACTCTTCTCCTCCTTTTCTTCATCGGATGAACTTGAGGAGGATTCATCCCAAGTAGCCTTCAAGGCCTTCTTCTTCTTCGATTTCTCCTCTTTCTTCTTGGACTTTTCCTCCTTCTTCTTTAGCTTTGGGCATTCACTCTTGAAGTGCCCTTTCCTACCACACACGAAACAAGAAACATTAGTTTTATCAACTTTAGCTTCACTCGAATTACCTTTACCCTTGAAGCGTCGACCCCTTCTCATCATCCTTCTCACAAAATTTGCCATCTCGGAGGAAGAAGGCCCGCTACCATCTTCCTCGGAATTGGACTCGGATTCGGAAGAGGATGAAGATGAAAAGACTTCCTTCTTCTTCTTCTTCTCCTTCTTCTTCTTATTGGATCGTTCCCCTGCAACTAAAGCAATCCCCTTCTCCTTGGGGCCTTTGTTAGCCATTTCATGCAATTCCATTTCACAAAACAAATCATCTAACTTAACAATGGATAAATCCTTGGAAACTTTGTAGGCATCCACCATGGATGACCACAAAGCATTCCTTGGAAATGCTTTCAACACATACCTCACAAGGTCGCGATTCTCGACCTTTTCATCAATAGATTGAAGCCAGTTGAGGACTTCCTTGAACCAGCTATGAAGCTCATTTACCGTTTCATTCTCCTTCATGGAATGGTTTTGTAGTTGATTGAGGAACAAGTCCCTCTTGGCGATTCTTGAATCTCGGGTGCCCTCGTGGAGTTCGATGAGCTTGTTCCACAAGTCTTTTGCACTTGTGAATGGACCAACCTTGATGAGTTGGTCTTTGTTCATGCCGCATTGTAGAGTCACAACTGCCTTTGCGTCAACTTCACTCTTTCGAGTTTGTTCAGCCGTCCACCACCACGATTCAAGTTCTTTGCCTTCATCATCCTTTGGAGGGGTAAAAGCCTCATTCACCGCGAACCAAGTGTTGATGTCCATCTTCAAGTAATACTCCATCTTCGATCTCCAATATTGGAAATCTGCGCCATCGAAGAAGGGAGGTCGGGTGGTTGAAAAACCTTCTCTCAACGGCATAGATGATAGCACTCGGTTGTTAATCCGCTTGTACAGAGCCCCAAGCTCTGATACCACTTGTTGGAACTCGGATGGCTAGAGAGAGGGGGGTGAATATAGCCAAACACTTGGACTTTAACACTTATCCATTTTCTGCACTTCAATCTTTAGTAGCATAACGGAAGCACAATAAAACAGAGTAGTGCAGAAATGCAGAAAACAAAAACAAACTACAACAACTAACAAGATCGCTAACAAGGAGGGTTTACAAGGTTCGGGGATAACTTGCCCCTACTCCTTAGCGTGCCCTTAAAGTGGGCGATCCCTTGATCGTCGGCAGATTAAGCCCCTGTGAACACCGGATAAAATGCAATCTCCTTCTCGGTGGAGTAACCTCTCCACAGCGTTTCAACAAAGATATAGTTTTAAGCACAATGAAACATAAGAAAAATCTTACTTAGCACTTAGCACAGACAAGAACACAGCAAGCTTATTCCGAGCTCCACTCAGCGACGATCTCACGCAATAACCCTTTCTTCGTGTCTTCTCGCTGATGGACTCACCAAACCTCTTGTTCCTTCCTCCAAGCGCTCAAGTAAGAGATGGCAAAGAGACAAACCTGCTCTATGGAAAGGCCTCCATTGACTCTCCTTGAGTGTTTGAATCCTTCTGTAACGCCCGCTTTTTTTTTAAGCGGCGTTACGCTAAACATACATGTGCATATGTAACATCTTAATGCAGCGGAATAACTAGTACTTAAATCATATACACATATCTGGGTTATCATTCATGGACATGGTGACATTATGCTTAACATACTACTAGCATACCTAACATCATGACATCAACTTTCCATAACTTATTCATAAGCATTTCAGGTAACATATTATCAGCATGCATAGCATCATGATATCAACTTTCCATGACTTATTCATAATAATTTCATGTAGCAAGTAATTTATCCATAACTTCACGAATAGTAGGTTGTTTCTTAGGCATAACTATCATAAGTCGAGCATAACCCAAAGTAAGCATTGTCAAATCATAAAACAAGCAATAAGTGAAACGAGAGGGTTTCTTGGCCATGTCACTACTACACATCCATGTTCTAGCCTCTCCTGCTGCTTCCCTTAGAAATCTCTTGCTTGATCTGCGGTATAAGAAAATAAGACTATAAGCACGGAGGCTTAGTAAAACTCTTTTCCTACTCACAAAATCCATATGTCGTATAAACATGAACATAATGCTTCAATCCTACATATCATAGCATACTTCTTATCATGAACATTTACACAATCATGGCATCATCGTTTTAGCATAAACATAAATAAAATCATGGCATCCGAATTTAGCATGTACATAGATATCGTGGCATCATACTTTAGCATGAACATAAATGAAATCATGGCATCATAACTTAGCATGAACATAAACATAATCATGGCATCATAATTAACATGAACATAAACATAATCATGATATCATAATTAACATGAACATAAACATAATCATGGCATCATAATTAACATGAACATAAACATAATCATGGCATCATAATTAACATGAACATAAACATAATCATGGCATCATAATTAACATGAACATAAACATAATCATGGCATCATAATTAACATGAACATAAACATAATCATGGCATCATAATTAACATGAACCTACTTTGCATTATCGTACTTTGCATCAACATACCTTGCATAAACATACTTTTCATAAACATAATGCATAACATGGATGGGTGCATGGGCAAATGCATATATCATAAGAATGCTTAGTTTAAAATCATACTTGTAAATACTTAAACATAATCATAACATTCATTGGGGCCCTGACTTGTACCACATTCATTCATCATATGTGCGCATCCCTAAGTAAATATGAGGTAGCTAATCTCGACCTACTAGGGTAAGGACAGCTTCATCGGTAGTCCCGAACAGTAAGGACAGCTTCATCGGTAGTCCCGAACCGTGGACAGCTTCATCGGTAGTCCAGAACCGTGGACCTTATTCAGGTCCGGTACAAGCCCATTCTTAAAATAAAATACTTTCACATGCTTCTTCATTCACAAAACATACATAGCATATTCATTCATTCTTAATGCTTAACATCATCATTATGCCTTGAAGGCATGAACCTCATTTTATTCATCATTCTCATTCCATATCACCATTATGCCTTGAAGGCATGAACTTTAACTTCATTCATCATTTCATCCATAAACAGGACATGCATACATATCATTCATAAATCATGGCATACATTCATATTATTCATAAATCATGGCATGCATACATATCATTCCTAAATCATGGCATACCTACATAATTAGCATCTTAATTCATAAAAACATGCATGGTCATGGTACATGGAAAAACATGCCTAGGTCCTTTCATACATGATACATTTCCTTGGGTTCATGGTACATGTCTAAACATTTATGAATCATCATTACAAGTGACCTAACATATAATTCATGACACATAAGCTAGGGTTTCAATTGGCATAAACATTCTTCCAACATACTTAAACATCTAGATACATCATAGTACCCTACAAACATGCATCCTTGTGGTCTTAACCCAACCCAAACCCTAAATCTTGGGAGTTGGTCGAAAGTTCCTTGGCATGAAACTCCACCATTCAATCAATAGGAAGGGTTCCATAAGTAAAAGAACACCCATACCTTACATACAAGACCATATGGAGCCATTAAACCCCATGGTTGGAGTAAATCCTAAACCCTAGCCCTACCTTGGGACCTTGGCCGAAACCCTAATGGGTCACCATCACATGAATAAATTCATAAAGTTACAAATTTACATCCTATAACTTACATATACTTCCATAGGAAAACATTTGAACCCTAGCTTGGAGTTAACCCTAACCCCTTGCCCTAAAACCCATCTTGGCCGAAAGTTACTAGGGCCTTAAATCATGAAAAAAAACTTTCACATAACCCCTATTAACATCTCTTACCACATAAGAAAATATAAGGAACAATATTAAAGAGTTGGATCCAAACCAAACCATAGAAACCTATGGTGGCCGAAACCCTTGGTAGCCCTAACTTTGGTGTTTCTTCATATATGGTTCAAACAATTTCTTGTATCATGAAAATAACTCAAAAAAACCATTATACCACAGGTGAGGGAGTCTTACCTTGGGTAATCTTGATTTTTAGACCTTAAAAAGGGAAGATGATGAAGACCTTGTTGTCCCTTGATCACCCTTAGCCCTTGTAGCCTTGTAGATAACCCTTAGCTCTTGAAGATTGAGCCCTCTTGTGAAGTTTTCCAAAGGAAAACTCTCCTTGAAGTTTCGGCTAGAGTGAGGGAGGAGGAAGAAGAAAGGTGGAATTGATGGAAGGAAGAAAGTAACTCCCAAGCCCCCTCTTTATAACACATTAAGGAGGGCAAGTGAAGAGTCATGGTGGATGACCCTTCATTTTCCCTAAGCCTTAACCACAATCCACTTCATTTCCTCATAGCACTCCCTTGCTAGGTGAATTGGTTAGAGCATGCATGATTGTATAAGAGGTCCAAGGTTCAATCCTTGGTGCATGCATTAATTATTGTATTTTATTTTTATTTTATTTTCTATTATTTCAAAAATTCCTTAAAAATTCTCCCATAATTATGTTAATATTTCTCATTAAAACCTCTTTATATTTATATTAATTTTTAACTAAAATTCACCAATAATTATGGTACTAGAAAGCCCATATAAAGCCCATTAGTGCTTATTTTTTTCCAATTTAACTGAGAAAACATGGATTTCTAGGCTAAAATTCGTATTAATATTTCTAGGTCCCTCGGAAAAATTACTAGTCATGCTCAATATTTTAA
>JAGFNQ010001964.1:0-28445 GCA_024364735.1 Boesenbergia rotunda | reverse complement strand
ATAATTAACATGAACAATAAATCATAATCATGCATCATAACTAACATGAACATAAACATAATCATGGCATCATAATTAACATGAACATAAACATAATCATGACATCATAATTAACATGAACAATAAACATGATCATAGCATCATAATAACATGAACATAAACATAATCATGCATCATAATTAACATGAACAATAAACATAATCATGGCATTCATAATTAACATGAATATAAACATAATCATGGCATCATAATTAACATGAACATACTTTGCATTATAATTTGACATAACATATCTGGCATCATAATTAACATAACAACTTGCATTATCATCTTGCATCAACAACCGCATAACGTATTTTCATAAACATACTTTTCATAAACATAATGCATAACATGGATGGATGCATGGGCAGATGCATATCTCATAAGGATGCTTAGTTTAAAATCATACTTTTCATTACTTAAACATAATCATAACATTCATTGGGGCCCTGACTTGTACCACATTCATTCATCATATGCGCGCATCCCTAAGTAAATACGAGGTAGCTAATCTCGACCTACTAGGGTAAGGACAGCTTCATCGGTAGTCCTGAACCGTAAGGACAGCTTCATCGGTAGTCCCGAATCGTGGACAGCTTTATCGGTAGTCCAGAACCATGGACCTTATTCAGGTCCGGTACAAGCCCATTCTTAAAATAAAATACTTTCACATGCTTCTTCATTCACAAACATACATAGCATATTCATTCATTCTTAATGCTTAACATCATCATTATGCCTTGAAGGCATGAACCTCATTTCATTCATCATTCTCATTCCATATCACTATTATGCCTTGAAGGCATGAACTTTAACTTCATTCATCATTTCATCCATAAACAGGACATGCATACATATCATTCATAAATCATGACATACATTCATATTATTCATAAATCATGGTATGCATACATATCATTCCTAAATCATGGCATACCTACATAATTAGCATCTTAATTCATAAAAACATGCATGGTCATGGCACATGGAAAAACATGCCTAGGTCCTTTCATACATGATACATTTCCTTGGGTTCATGGCACATGTCTAAACATTTATGAATCATCATTACAAGTGACCTAACATATAATTCATGACACTTAAGCTAGGGTTTCAATTGGCATAAACATTCTTCCAACACACTTAAACATCTAAATACATCATAGTACCCTACAAACATGCATCCTTGTGGTCTTAACCCAACCCAAACCCTAAATCTTGGGAGTTGGCCGAAAGTTCCTTGGCATGAAACTCCACCATTCAATCAATAGGAAGGGTTCCATAAGTAAAAGAACACTCATACATTACATACAAGACCATAGGGAGCCATTAAACCCCATGATTGGAGTAAATCCTAAACCCTAGCCCCACCTTGGGACCTTGGCCGAAACCCTAATGGGTCACCATCACATGAATAAATTCATAAAGTTGCAAATTTACATCCATACATTACATACAAGACCATAGAGAGCCATTAAACCCCATGATTGGAGTAAATCCTAAACCCTAGCCCCACCTTGGGACCTTGGCCGAAACCCTAATGGGTCACCATCACATGAATAAATTCATAAAGTTGCAAATTTACATCCTATAACTCACATATACTTCCATAGAAAGACATTTGAACCCTTGCTTGGAGTTAACCCTAACCCCTTGCCCTAAAACCCATCTTGGCCGAAAGTTACTAGGGCCTTAAATCATGAAAAACTTTCACATAACCCCTATTAACATCTCTTACCACATAAGAAAACATAAGGAACAATATTAAAGAGTTGGATCCAAACCAAACCATAGAACCTATGGTGGCCGAAACCCTTGGTAGCCCTAACTTTGGTGTTTCTTCATATATGGTTCAAACAATTCCTTATATCATGAAAATAACTCAAAAACCATTATACCACAGGTGAGGGAGTCTTACCTTGGGATATCTTGGTTTTTAGACCTTAAAAAGGGAAGATGATGAAGACCTTGTTGTCCCTTGATCACCCTTAGCCCTTGTAACCTTGTAGATGACCCTTAGCTCTTGAAGATTGAGCCCTCTTGTGAAGTTTTCCAAAAGAAAACCTTCCTTGAAGTTTTGGCTAGAGTGAGGGAGGAGGAAGAAGAAAGGTGGAATTGATGGAAGGAAAAAAGTAACTCCCAAGCTCCCTCTTTATAACACATCAAGGAGGGCAAGTGAAGAGTCATGGTGGATGACCATTCATTTTCCCTAAGCCTTAACCACAATCCACTTCATTTCCTCATAGCACTCCCTTGCTAGGTGAATTGGTTAGAGCATGCATGGTTGTACAAGAGGTCCAAGGTTCAATCCTTGGTACATGCATTAATTTTTGTATTTTATTTTTTTTAATTCCCTATTATTTCGAAAATCCCTTAAAAATTCCCCCATAATTATGTTGATATTTATCATTAAAACCTCTTTATATTTATATTAATTTTTACCTAAAATTCACCAATAATTATGGTACTAGGAAGCCCATATAAAGCCCATTAGTGCTTATTTTTCCCAATTTAAATGAGAAAACATGGATTTCTAGGCTAGGATTCGTATTAATATTTCTAGGTCCCTCGGAAAATTATCTAATCAAGCTCAATATTTTAAAGAAAATATTATGAGAATTTTTCGTGTCGTTACAATCCCCCGTACCTCGTGAAAGTTCATCCTCGAACATAGAATAGCTCCGGGTACTTGCGCCTCATCTCGTCCTCGCGTTCCCAGGTAGCTTCCTCGAACCGTTGACTTTGCCATAGGACCTTGACTAAGGGTACCTCCTTACTCCTTAGCTTCTTGATTTCCCGATCCAAGATCTGAATAGTTCGGCTCTCAAAACTTAGGTCCTCCTGAACTTGTACTGTCTGTGGCTCGATCACTTGGTCTGTGGTTAGAATACATTTCTTCAGTAACGACACATGAAACACGTTATGGATAGCCGACATCTCTTGAGGCAGCTCTAATTCATATGCCACCTTGCCGATTCTTTTCAAAATCAGGTACGGCCCCACATATCGCGGACTTAATTTTCCTTTCTGCCCAAATCTCGTTACCCCTTTCATAGGAGCCACCTTGAGAAATACCAGATCTCCAACCTCAAATTCCAGTGGCCTACGTCGAACATCCGCATAATTCTTCTGTCGGCTCTGAGCAGCTTCAATCCGTTGTCGAATGTTCTGTATAGCTCAGGTGGTGTCGTCGATGAGATCCGTCTTGAACCCCATTTCCTTCTTTTCACCCCCTTCGTACCAACAAATTGGAGACCTACATCTACTCCCGTACAAAGCTTCATAGGGTGTCATTCCGATAGTAGCTTGGTAGCTATTGCTGTACGCGAATTCCGCCAAACATAGATATCGGCACCAACTTCCTTTGAAGTCCAGAGCACAAGCTCTCATCATATCCTCCAATACCTGATTCACTCGTTCCGTTTGTCCGTCAGTCTGAGGGTGAAAAGCGGTACTGAACCGTAGTTTAGTGCCAAGAGACTTCTGAACACACTCCCAAAAATGTGAGGTGAAACGACCATCCCGATCTGAGATAATAGTTTTGGGCACTCAATGAAGTCTAACTATTTCCTTAGCATATAATTGGGCCAATTGCTCAATCGAATAAGTCATCTTGATTGCTAAGAAGTGAGCTGATTTCGTCAACCTGTCCACTATTACCCATATCGCATCATATCCATTTGTAGTCCTGGGAAGTCCTGTTATGAAATCCATAGAAATATCGTCCCATTTCCATTCTGGGATTGGAAGTGGCTGCAGAACCCCGCCGGGTCGCTGGTGTTCCGCTTTCACTCGTTGACAGGTCAGGCAAGTATTCACATGCCACATCCCTCTTCATACCAGACCACCAGAACTTCTCCTTCAGGTTTTGATACATTTTGGTGGACCCTGGATGCATCGAATAAGGGGTTTCGTAAGCTTCTACTAATATCGCTTTTTGCAGCTCCGGATCCTTAGGAATACATAAACGATCCCTAAGATATAGTACTCCCCCGTTGGCGATACGAAAACTATCGCCCTTCCCTTCTAGGATCTCCTGTTTGATTCTCTGAAGGCTAGGATCACCATCTTGTTTGTCCAATATGTCCTAATTAACTTTATGATATAATTACATGCATATATCATAATTATATGCTTATTGTGATTATGGATAAACCTAATAATATTATGTTTTCGAAATATTAATTCTCAATCTGAGTTACGAATTATATTAGTCTATATTTATAGGATAGGTGAGCTCTTATTTATTATATTACTCAAAAATTTATTTATCACATCTTATAAGTCTATATACAAAACTATCCGAACTCAGTGAGCTAAATGGGCGGCCATCATGCCCATAATGAAAAATACCATAGCGGTGACTATCACCCCTTCGTTCATCCCCCCTTGGCCTGCCTCAGGATTTTCTACTGTTTCCATCGGATCCTCTTCTTCTATCTCGGGAACCTCCTCTGCTACTCCAGGACCTTCCTCAAACATCCCGGGGTCTTCCTCAAACATCTCTCCCTCGGGTATCTCGGGGTCTTCCTCAAACATCTCTCCCTCAGGCATCTCGGGGTCTTCCTCAAACATCTCTTCCTCAAGCATCTCGGGGTCTTCTTCAAACATCTCTTCCTCGGGCATCTCAGGGTCTTCCTCCATCATCCCGGGATCTTCCTCGTACATCTCGGGGTCCTCCTCATACACCTCGAGCTCCTCCTCGTACATCTCGGGGTCTTCCTCCGAGTCCCCCAGGTCCTCCGGAAACTCATGGCGGAGAAACTGCGTACATAACTCTGTATACGAGATCTGGGATCCATGCTGCCCCCAGATCTGGCAAGCGACCTCTCTCGCACGATTGGGTAGCGATCGAAACAACGCTCTAATTCTATAGTCGTCCACGATTGGAAACCCCTCCTGCTCCAGCTTCCAGAATAGCCGGTCCAAAAACACCATGTTGCCTTGAATTCCATGGGTCGGACTGTACTCAACTTCCTCTATCCGCTCCATCAGCTCGCGGCACCTCTCAGTGTAGTTCTCATGCAACATCTGGAATTGAAAAAAAAATGACATAGTTAGTACTAAACCGACCAAGCCAGTACAGAACCATTTTTTTTCTTTTCAATTCGCAAATATATACAGAGAAAAACACACGCAAATCGGGTTCTTCTACCCTAGTGATTAAAATATATAACCACTTTTCCTACCCTTAAATTCTAATATTTGATTCATGAAAGAAGATAAAATATTGTTCATAGTTACATATCCTAAAGTACTTTTCATCATAAACATCGTTCATACTTGCATATTCTAGAACATAAGATATACACAAAAGTACTTACTTGGAAGCGGCAGGAAGAAGGCTTGATGTATGTGTAGTGAGATGGCAACTGCTCTGATACCCACCTGTAATGCCCGCTTTTTTTTTTCTTTTTCTTAAGCGGCATTACGCTAAACATACATATGCATATGTAACATCTTAATGCAGTGGAATAACTAGTACTTAAATTATATACACATGTCTGGGTTATCATTCATGGACATGGTGACATTATGCTTAACATATTATCCTTATGGGGTCAATTAGGATAACTAATGAGTGCTATTTAAGACCCATTAGGAATTCCCACCATTTAGAGCCCATATAAGGCCTATTAACACTTACACTAAAATTCTCACAACTCTAACTATCATACATGAATCATACTCAATATGGCTATTATTCATGCAATCCTACTCAATATTAGGGATAATATTGAAAGGAATTTTAGTGGGGTGTTACATATACATTGGAGAATGTGTACTGAATGACCCGCCATGAGAAAGTTTCATAGATTTTCATATGAGTGTCATAGACTTTCTCATGTGACTATTAGTATGAATAGTCCTTAGACCTGAAGTCACTACGGTTCCCTACATAAGGAGTTATGTACTTTGGTATCATCAAACGTCACCCGTTACAGGGTGGACTATAAAGGCGATCACTGGGTATGTAATGAATTATGCGGAGGGATGTGAGTGATGTAGATGAGATCTATCCCTCCCATATGACGGGAGTGATATCTGTGGGCCCCTGATCGTGTAGGACTACTGAAACGCATGACCATGCTCAAATGAGTCAATATGAGATATTGAGCTCATTTGTTTGAGTGAGACTACTCGGGGATCAAGAAACACAAGATTGATTGAGGATGACACGGTTTATGCCTCATTGGTCAATCTAGATATCAAGGATAGAAGGACAAGGTCATACACTGTCATAGTCACGAAGGTTTAGTCGGATCTCGACTTTTCTTATTACTTGGGTAGCAATGATGTATTGCTATATGCCACTCATTGCTTATGTGTCTAAAGTGTTTAGGCGCATTGCCAACGTCACGAGAACCTATTGGGTCACACACAAAGGACATGATGCTTCGGGAAACCTGAGCCCGAGTTGGGAACTCGGGAGGCCTGAGCCCGAGTTGGGAACTCGGGAGACCTGAGCCCGAGTGGGAACTTGGGAGGTCAGTGAGGGAGCCTGAGTTGGGAACTCGAGAGTCCGAGCCCGAGTTGGGAACTCGGGAGTCCTAGCCGTGCTGGGAACTCGGGAGTCCGAGCCCGAGTTGAGAACTCGGGAAGCCCGAGCCCGAGTTGGGAACTCGGGAAGGCAGACTGGGTCGGCACTCGGCAGACTGGGTCGGCACTCAGCAGACTGGGTCGGAGCTCAGCAGACTGGGTCGGGAGCTCGGCACTCGGCAGACTTGGTCGGGAGACCGGTCGGAAGCCCGAGGGGCCCGGTCGGGATTAAAGGGAGGTTCATTAAAGTGTTTAATGAAGGGAAAAGAAATGATTCTTTTCTTACATGGGAAATGATAAAGAGCCACATAAAAAGATGTGCTCTTTATTGGGAAGCCAAAGAGACACAAACCTCTTCATATTCATAGGATGAGTATAAAAGAGGGTCTTGTGACTTTGGATGACTCTCTCGGTCTTCTTCTTCCTCTCCTTCTTCCCTTGCTTCTTCCCTCCCTCATCTTCCTCGTTTGGCCGAAACCCTACTGTAGGGTTATTGGTGTTCTGCGAGCTACCTCAAGTTGCTAGCACAACTAAGGTAGCTCTCCTGAAGTTGAGAGATTGTGTCCGTGTGGATATGAGTAGAGGCACGGACACTTGAACGTGCAAGAGATCCGGCGCACCTTGGACGAGCGGGATAAGCAAAGGGCACGCTTCAAAGGTATACATAGTAGATAAAACTATTAGATAGATAACTTTGTACGAGTTTTTCTTTCGCATAGATCGCTCGTGGGTTCTTGTTATCGCTGTGTTTTATGTTTTGGTGCCAGGAGAACCCAACAGTTTGACCTCGACCCATTTTGTCTCCTATCCGTGATCCCCGCTCAGCAAAGATTTCTGCTTGGTCCCCTGGACCAAGTCTTCATGCACGGCTTCACTCACCAAGTCTTCATTGTCCAACCCCTGACCAGGACTTCATGCTCAGCCCTGCAGGTCAAGACTTCTTACCTAGCTTACCTTGGACTTTCCTGCAAACTCCATAAATCCATTAGTACATAATACCAACTTAACTTGAACCCTTTGTCACTTATCAAAATAAGGTTCGATCTTGTTCTTTCAGCACCAACACTTAGCACCTAACACCAAGTTCAGCCCAGGTAGGTTAATACCTGGTAAGAAGCCCAATTGGGTTTACGTGGCCTAACAACTAGTTGAAGCCTAGGTAGATTGATATTTGGCATGAAGTCCAATTGGGTCCGCGTGACTTGACAGCTGGCTAATATCTAGATGGGGCATCTAGCAGGAAGACTTGGTGGGTTAAGAAATTGAGTAAGTTTGCAAATGATTAGTAAGGTGAGTCACTAGAGGAGAGAGATCTAGTGAGGAAGAGTCCCGGTAGGACCTTACACTACACAAAAAAATAGCATTAACAACGGCGAAAACCAATGTAAAACCCCCCAAAAACCCATTGTTAATTAGCCCATTGATAATGTCCTCTACGGTTAAGGACAATGGTTTTTAAACTGCTATCTTTTTAGGTAGATTATGATAGTTTTTCACCATTGTAATTCAATTTGAACTGTTGTCTTTGAGTTAAAAGACAACAGTTTTTCGTAGAAATGACATCAGTTTTTCATCGTTGTGTTTTAATAAATAAGACAACGATTTTTAACCATTATCTTTGAGTGTCCTATCTTTCTCAACGTAGCGATTTACAACAATTTTTTACAATGGTTTAAAAAACATTGTATTAGAATTGCAAAGATAATGGAATATAACTATTGTCTGAGTGTCCTTGTCATTCTCAATGCATCAATTTACAACAGTATTTTCCAACGGTTAAAAAACTATTTATTTCAATTACAAGGACATCAAATTATAATTGTTGTTATTTCACAACATACAATAATACAAAACAATAAACCAAATTATAAATAAACATATTATTATTATTACAATAAGCCATTTGTCTACAAACATATCATCATCCCATGATCATATACAAAACTTGTAGCAAAACAAACTACATATAAGACTCAGTAGTACACGAAAAGTTCATAACCAAAACACTTATAGATTACAACACCTACATAAAAGAGTTTCAATATATCATTTAGATTTTTAAACGAAAGTTGGGAGATAATATTAATAATATGATGTGCTGTTGATTATTGACGAAATCCATGTCCTGGTGAGTCGGGTTGATGATGCCCCCTTGATAAGCTCGAAAGGTTCATCATGCTAAACCCTACAGGTGGATTTGATCCAGCATGATGATAAGGTCGAGTGGTACTAATCAACGACTCAGAAGTTAATTAATTTGAATTGTCAGTAATTTAAATTAATTAACGGACATTCGAGATGTTAAACACGGGGGGATGGACGACTAGTAATATGTGGAGCTCATATGAAAATACGGGGGTTGGTGAGGAAGTTTAATTAAGATCCTTTAATGGAATGGATCTTAATTAATAAATCGGATTTAGATCCATTGGTGGGCCAAGATACAACTCCTCCTCTTGGTCCCTACCTTAGCCCTATAAATACCCAAGGAGATCATGAAACCATGGCTTGATCCAAGAGATTACTCCCAAGGCCTCTCCTCTCTCTCTCTCTCTCTTTCTCTCTTCTCCTCTAAGTTTCGGTCGGCTCAAAGAGAAGGAGGTCTTTCTCCTTCTCTTTTCTTCCCTTCCTCTCCATCAACACTCATCTGGGATCACCAAGGATAAGGTAGGGATCTTCCCTTGCCTTTGTGGTGGTCAACGGCGAGGGAGCAATGGGTGGTGGCCGAAAGGAGGTGGCGCAAGAGAGGGTGTTGCCGCGGCGCAAGGAAGAGAAATAGAGAGGTTGTTCGGCTGGTTGGGAGAAGGAAAAGGAGATCTATCTCCTTCTTCATCTTCTTCTCCTCCTTCTCAAGGTCTGCTATCGGTCGGAGTGGCTGTGGTGGCCGGTGGTGGCCGGCGGCACAAGGGAGAGGGAGACATAGCTTGCGGCGAGAAAACCCTAGAATATAGGGTTTGGTTTTTCGGCCAAGTCAAGAAGAAGGTCTCGGTTGGAGTGCCTCAGTGATCTTGGTTCACGGTAGATCGTCGCCCACACGACGTCCATGAAGGGAGGGACATAAGGTAGAAGGGCGCGAGGTTATCGGGAAGGTATATCACTTCCCCAAGCTCCCTTGTTTATTCATGTGTCATATTGCTTTGCCTTGTCATTTCATGTTAGTTAGTTTATCATTTTGATTTTGTATCATGGTGAATAATTTACTAACTGGACCCCGACAATAAACACAAAAGCCAGCGATCCACTCGTCGCCTTTTTCGCGGTCGAACGGTCAAGCAAATTACAAGGCCCGATCTTTGTGATTGGCCGAGTTGTAATTTGGATCGTTCGATACAGCATGAGATGATCGTTGGGAGACGGTGTAAGATGTGTATACTGAAAGACATGACTTTTATTATATGAATATCTTTATTATGAAAAGAGAATCACGACTACACTAGGTGTTTGTTTATAATAGTACATACACAAAGTCCAATTACTTTGCATTGTAGATAACATGATGTGTGGTGTCACACGGAAGATCATGTTATCAGTTCCTTGCTTAGCATAAATAAAGGCTGACAACTGAGATGGAATTGGATAACCCATCGGGATGGTTGTAGTGTAGTTAGGTGTTGTTGGTCTTAATCATAGAACTACACTAGTGTGCTATGAGTACATTGAGCAGGACCAAAACCCGAGGTTATCCGATTTGTACTGACTAGATAATTGGATAGGACTTCAGTCTATATTATGGAGTACGATCCCTTAATCTCAAAATAATAACAAGCATATATTATTAATTATTATTTCTTTAATTTACCAATGGGCGAGATCTATTTTGTTAGATCGATAGACCCAGTAAGTTGGGAGATAATATTAATAATATGATGTGCCATTGATTATTGACGAAATCTATGTCCTGGTGAGTCATGATGATGATGCCCCCTTGATGAGCTTAAAAGGTTCATCGTGCTAAACCCTGCAGGTGGATTTGATCCGGTACGATGATAAGGTTGAGTGGTACTAATCAAGCATCCAGAAGTTAATTAATTTAAATTGTCAATAATTTAATTAATTAACGGGCATTCGAGATTATAAACACAGGGGATGGATGACTCGTAATATGTGTAGCCCATATGAAAATATGGGGTTTGGTAAAGAAGTTCAATTAAGATCCTTTAGTGGAATGGATCTTAATGAATGGATCGGGTTGAGATCCATTAGTGGGCCAAGAACCAACTCCTCCTCATGGTCCCTGCCTTAGCCCTATAAATACCCTATGAGATCAAGAAACTAAGGCTTAATATAATAGTTGATACCCTAGGCATCTCTCCTCTCATCTCTCTTCTCTCTCTCTCCTAGGGCTTGTGGCCGGCACAAGGAAGAGGAGCTTCCTCCTCTTCTTTTCTTCCTCCTCCCACCACCATCTCTCGGCCAGCAACTGTGAAGACAAGGGAGAGGTGTCCTCTCCCTTTTGTGGTGATCAGCGGCGAGAGAGGAGTGGCCGGTGGGCGGTGGAGGGCGGCGCAATAGAAGGTTGCGGCGGCGCCGCAAGGGAGAAGAAGGAGGAGGGTTTCAGCTAGTTTGGGTAGGGAAGAAGGTTCTATATTTCCTTCTTCTTCTTCTTCACCTTCCTCTCGAGGTGGGTTGCTGGTCCAGAGGCTAGGAGGCGGCTCCGGCGGTTGGCGGCGCAAAGGGAGAGGGAAGGAGGCTGGCGGCGCATACATTAGGGACTAGGGTTTTGGTTGTCTATAAGATAGGACTGTTTTGGAGCTCTTGGTGATCTCGGATCATAGTAGATCATCTCCCACACGACGTCCACGAAGGGAGGGACATAAGGTAGAAGACCGCGAGGTGATCGGGAAGGTATATCTTTCCCTATGCTCCTTTGTATTTCCTTATGTCAATTTTGTGCCTTGATTATATGTCTCGTCATTTTATGTTTAATAATTTATTATTTTGATTCCAAATTTTAATGAATAAATTGTTAATTGGACCCCGACCATAATCACAAAAGTCGGCGATCAACTCGTCGCCTTTTCTGTGGTCGAATGATCGAGCAAATTACAAGGCTGATTTTGGAAATTGGCTAAGTTGTAATTTAGATCGTTCGATACGGCACGAGACAGTCGATGGGGGACAGGTCTCCACTCGGATTAATTTTTAATCTGTAGACGTGTAGAGGTTTCTCGGATTGACCAAGTATTCGCTAAGGAAACCCGCCAAGCCATACCTAACAATTGGTATCAGAGCTGAGGTTTTCGGCTTTGTGTGTTTAGGATTGGTTAATTTTTTGCATTTATCATACTTGTTATTTTGCTAGATGATGCTTGCATGTGCGTAGGCTAACTTTGTGTTGTAGGCACGAGATTCCAACTTCATGGACAAATATGTGTTGTGTGATTGATTTGCAAATTATTGTAATTAATTAATCCTCGGGGTTGACGAGGCTAGGTATTTAATTATTGTAATTAAATACGGCACATGTTTAGCCGAGTTTTTTATTTACAGTTGATCTAGATTTCATGTACACTCCTTCGTATAGTATAGGATCAATGATGTAAATAATTAGCTTTTCATTTCGGCTCGGAGATCCCTCAAGGTAGCATGCGCAGAAGGAAGGGAGGAGCGGACGAAGTGACGATACGACTGGAGGCACATTAGAGACCAAGGGGCCATGAAAGTTGGACAATCTAGGATTTTCATTATATAATTTCATGTTATTGGTTATGTGCTTGGTTGTGTGGTAGTGCTTGAAAATTTCTTGAGATAAATTACTAAGTGGGAGAGGGACCCTAAGGGTCCCACGACTTCCATTACAATTCGATAAGTGATGGGAACAAGTCTGCGCGTCGCCTCTGAGTGCCTTCCTCCCCATCGGATAGACTTGTTTTGCGGATCACTGGGTCGAAAAAGACTATAGAAAATTATTGAAGAGCGTGTGTACTTCCCCATCGGAAGGCACATAATCGGAAATAATTTTCTTAGTGTCGTGTAATGGTGCACACTTAGATGCGAATAATAGTATCCTCCCCATCGGAGTCACTGCTATTATTTTGCAGAGCCGAAGGAAACCAACTGTTGATCTTACTTGTCAAAAAATTAGGTTGACAAGATAGTAAGATCGATGGGTAAAACCTCCTCTTACGAATGTAGGAATTCATATACGTCCACACCATCGTGGCATGCGAATTTTTCGGTGTATTGGGGTGTTGGTTGATTTCGTAAATTAATTATTTTAAGGAATCAATTTATTTTCGATTTCTAAAGTGGTGTATGTTGTGTTTCTCAGGTTTTTCATAATAGCCTTTACTCCACTAGCAACAATTCTTAAGGATAATAAACTTACTGGACCAAACTACATAGACTGGAAGAGGAACCATGACATTGTCCTCACTGCTGAGGAGTACAAATTTGTACTCTTTGAGGAATGTCCAGAAAAGCCTAGAGAAGACGCTGGTGAAGAGTTTAGGGAGCGTTATAAGAAGTGGAAGATGGCAAATGAGATGGCGCGGTATTACATTCTGGCATCTATGTCGAATGTGCTGCAAAATCAGCACTGCTAGTGACATGATGTTGAACCTCAAAGATCCCTTCGGGCACCAAGGTCGAGCTGCTAGGCAAAACGCGATGAAGATTCTGATGTCCCCAGGCATCTAGTGTGATCTAACAATTGGTATCAGAGCGAAGGATCGATCTCGATTGGATTAACCGTCGAAGGAGCACACGCTAGAGGAGAAAACAATGGATGACAAGTTGGGTGAAGATATCTACACTCCACCGCCCTACGACCATGAAGATTTCGGCTATTGGTAAACAAGGATAGAGACTTAGCTTAGCATGGATTGGGCGTGTAAGATAATCATAGAAGAGTCGTTCGCGATTCCAAAGGACAAGCACGGGAAGAGGCTTAGGCCTCGGTATTGGATCAAGGAGCAACAAGAACAAGCTAGGGCCAATGAAAAGGTAATTAATATTTTGATTAATATTTTGCCTAACAATGTGTTGAGTAATGTAGGGACATATACAAATGCATATGAGATGTGGAATAAATTGGAAAAGTATCATGAGAACCCTACACAAATCCAAGGAGTAGAAGAGCCCGAAGAAATGAGCCAAATATTCCTAGAAGATCAAAGGGAAGTGGAGGAATTGAGTGAAAAAGGATCCACCTCATTCGAAGAAGAAGAAGAAGAAGTATCAACATCAAGGGTTGAAGGGGAGGAGAGACCCTCATGCACACAAGAGCAAGAGAAAGCTCAAACCTCCGCCAAAGCAAAGGCAAAAGAGCATATCATATGCTTTGGTTGCAACAAAAGAGGGCACTACAAGGATAAGTGTCCACTTGGTAAAAAGGAGGTAATTCCTAACCCCAAGTCCATTCATTTAAATACTAATATGGGTTGTAGGAATAAGGGAGCTCAAAAGGAGAAAAGAAGGAAAATTCGATGCTTCACATGTGGGGAGCTAGGGCATTACCATACAAAATGTCCAAAGAAAGGAGAACTTAAAAAGATGGAGCACCTTAGGAGATGGGAGAAAAAAGAGAGGAAAAGGAGCTCGCATCAAGAGGGAGCTACAAAGGTAAGGGAGGTAATCCCTAATTTTACTTATGCTCAAAATGTTTGCATGAATGCTCGAAATGTTATCAATTGCTTGCCTAGATGTAATTTTGGATTTAAGTATCATGATAGGACCAAAAATACTCTTGCGTGCCAAAATGTTCAAAATTCAATGTTTCATGATAAATCTAGGAATTCTAGGACTAAGGACCAAGGCATAAAGCCTAAGAAAGGGAGACATATGCCTAGAAAAATGGGTAGACCTAGGAATGATCAAATTAGGTCTAGTGTTACTAAGGTTAGAGAATTAGAAAAGGAAAATCAAGTTTTGAGAGCAAAACTTGATAAGTTAGAGAAAAACCTAGATAGAGTCATTCGAGGGTCCAAGAGATTAAATGTAATACCAAAGGATCAAAACCATAGAAATGGTAGGTCGGAGGGCAAGTGTTAGTAAAATGGTATATTCGAGGATGCCCTATGTCTATGGTCGAGAAAAGATCAAAAATGGCAAAGAAAAGTCATTTAAAGGAAAAGAAAAGGAATTGACCAAGAAAAAGGTCTATAGGATTAAGAGAGTAGTAGTGGAAGGTCAAGAAGCACCGGTGTGGGCTTGCAATTGTAGATGAGTTACCTAGGGAGGTAACTAGGACTAGGAGCTCAAGGGAGAGCTCTAGAAGCCAAAATGGGATTCATAATCAATGAATCTCAGGAGGTTTTCTCCTAGTAGATTAGAAGGTCTATAAAGTGTGCCAAAGGGTTTGAAAAGCTAAGGTTAGCTTTAATCCTAGGGAATTGGCACACTAAAGGGAGATTTATCGAGAAAATATTGAAAATGGGATTATAATTGGAAGAAATTGGTTTTAATATGAAAATACCATATAACTTGATGCTATTAGTGTAGTATGAATAAGTATGGGAGGAAGCATCAAGAAGAGATCCAAATTAGAACTTCTAGTTGAGTTTAAATGACTCAATTTGGATGATTTTGAAATTTATACCAATCATGGGATTCACGAAAGTTTTGATTGAAAACATATTTTTCCCAAGTAGACATAGGATCCACAAATCTCTCCACAAAATTTCACATTTTTTGGAGATTTATGAAATTAGTTAGGTATTTCTGAATTTAGGACTGGAAAACTGAGTTTTCTGTATCAGTCGACTGCCCTCTTGGCAGTCGACTGGTACTAGAGTGAGAAAGGTTCTGTGAGGTGCACTAGTCGACTGCCCCAGGGGCAGTCGACTGGTCCTAGAGTGAGAAACCCTCTGTATGTTTTCGCAGCCGGCTGCCCTGGGGGCAGTCAACTGGTCTGCGGGTTTTAAGTTGGATCAGGTCGCGTGGGGGTGGCCAAACCTAGGGTTTTGGCAAACTACCCCCGGCGATTTCTTCCACCTCTCGACTCCTCTCTTGTCCGAAGCCTCTCTCAAGCCCTAAAATCTCTCCCTAAGCCTTCCTCTACCTCGGATCCACTCCTAGGGTTAGTGAAAACTCTTCTTTCAAACTGATCTCTCCTCACTACCATCATGAAGCGTGTAGGAAAGAGGTAAAAACTTGAATAGGTCAATATTTTCTATTTAAACTGTGATTTGGAACTAATGTAACAATTTTTGCATGTTTTCCTTGTCATTTTTCCTTATGGGGGTGGTTTGGTATACATGCATGGGTTTATCACAGTTTAGTTTGGCCTCTAAGCGATGAGGAGAGGGATCCTCACGACAGTCAGGAGAGTCTAGGTTTCGGTCGGTAGAGTGTCGAAAAAGGTTTGATGAAAATGAATTTGTGGCGATGAATGCCGAAATCTCAATAGGACTTTCTTTCAAGAAAAGTCCCCCCAAATAGACGAAATGATTACACATTTTGGGGTAGAGAAATTGGTATATTGCCAACATGATATAAACCTGGACCTGTGTCAACAGTTTTACGCCAATCTAACATGCATTAACCTTGATAATAACCTATATGAGTCCAAGGTTGCAGGAGTCATCATTCCTTTTTCTGCCACTACGTTAGGTGCATTTTTAGGTTGTAGGGCATCAAACATTGCATCTACATTTTTCCCCACTGTTGTTAAGCCTTTAGAGTTTCCTGATGTCACCATAGACCAAATTCATCTGCATTACTTTAGGAGGCATAGGCATGAGTCACAGTGCATCTTTAATGCCAAACCCATGAGCCCTTTCAGTCATGTGTTATATAAGGTTGTTCTAGTGTGTCTTCTGCCCATCATCACCAAGGGGCGTGCTAGGATCATACAACCTCATCTGGTGATGATGTATGCTCTGGAGAGGAGATTGGATATAGATGTTACCCTGCATGTGTTCACCTCTATTTGTCATTTTTCCCATAGTGTCAATGAAAAAATATATATGCCCTTTTGTTACGTCCTGACCGAGTTCTTTGCATCTCGGGGTATCCATGTATCTAGTGGTCAGGTCAGGCACCTGTCCAAGGAATATGACCAGATTGGCACACGCCAGCTGTCCTTGGCAGACATAGAGTGTCGACAGGGGGCATTTGTATGGAGACAACGTCCGGAGGCCTCCAGCTCGGATGAGGAGCTTGCTGAGATGGTTACACGTGCGGAGTTTCCTCAGCTCCGATCAGATGTTCACGGGCTCCAGGAGGACGTTCACAGCATCCGGGAGGAGATCCATGGATTTCAGCAGACCCAGATAGAGATCCAGGGGGAGGTGCATGGTCTCACGGAGTTTTACCAGGGATTCTGGAGCCAACAGGACATGATGTACGAGATGCTCTGGCAGCTCCATCTGGCTTCTCAGACCCCTCCTCCTCCTCCTCCAGGCGACGACGACATGATGTGATGGGATGGCACAGGATTTAGAGTGATTTAGTATTGAGAGTATTTATATTTGATGTACTCTTATATCTCTCAAACATTCCTTATTCTGGATTTATATCATTTTGATGACTTCGGGGTTACGGCCCTTGTGATACTATTATGCTCCTGTCTTATGTTTGTTTTTAGCATCATGTATGATACATTTCGCTTTATGATGGATTATGAAGTTTTATGTCATGATGTGATTTTGCCTATCTTATTTGCAAAATTATTGGTTGCTCTTTATTGATTGCTATTAATTGATAGAATATGGTTTGACTTATGTCTTCATGATGGTTATATGTATAGGGGGAGTTTAAGGTCTAATTCATGGATTTAGTGTTGATTGATATCATGGGAATTTAAAGGAAACTTGATAAGTTCATGTGTCCCTGGGGTTATGAGATAAGGAGGGGGAGCCTTTGTTAAAATTGAAAATCTATATGAAAAAGGGGAGGTTTGAGAACCATTATATGTGTAAAATTAAGGTGAATGGAATTGGCAAACATAAGGAAATATATATGGAATTAAAAGTTGATACAAAAGTAACAATATTTGAGGATTTTTAGGTTTGTACCAAAAGACAAGCACGTTTAATGTTTTTCATGGAAATATATTTTTCTAGGGTAGGATATACCCTAACAAACGTGCATGCAAAATTTCACATTTTTTTGGATTTTCTGGAATTTTTTACGCATTTCTGAATTTCGGTTGGAAATTCAGAAATGTCGACTGCCCTAGGGGCAGTCGACTGGTAGTTAGGGCAGAGTGCTATTTGGTGATTTCTGAGGGGTTTTTCAAAAATCTGGTAAGTTCTATATGGCACTAGGGGTAGGATTGCTTGGGGCAATCTTTTTGATGGTGTCAAAGGGGGAGAACTTGTGTGTTAAGTTAGGTTTGGATTGAAACATAACTGTGGTTGGCTTATGACACTTGGGTGTTGAGTTGGGTATAACTCAACGTGGTGTTGTTGCTTGTGAAGTTAAGTTGGGTACAACATAACTTGGGATTAGCAATGAGAATTGAAAAATGGGAGAAAGCATAGGTTAAGGGGGAGGTTGTCTCTTATTTGTTATGCTTTGTTTTTCAATTGCCATTGCTATTGGTTTTTTTTTTTGCTATTGTTGTTATGTTTACCTAACTTAACATATTGTCACACATCAAAAAGGGGGAGATTGTTGGGGCAATCGACCCTGATATGATCTGGAGTATCATAGGGTATTGATGTGTGTGGTCAATGTGGTTAAGCTAGGATTTATTGTTGGACTAATATGTGTACATGAGTGTGTAGGTGTACATGTACACAAGGACTTGGTTGATGTATTTAGGTGAAGGATGGCATGGAGGCAAGCTGGAGGCTTGCGTGCGCATCTGAGGGACTGTGGATAGCAGGGACGATGAGACAAGGGGCGCGGACTTCGAGGTGTACGTAAAGGGTGGCATGGAGGCAAGTTGGAGGCTTGCAAGTCAGAAAAGTCTGATGCAGCTAATGTTTGATGATGTCAGTCTGCTAGGATCTTATAATTGTTTCATTTTGATGGCAGTTGAAGTGTCTTCCTGTGTTAGGTTGGTAGAATATCAGACTAAATGGGTTGAAAATTTAAGGGCAGGATTGAAAGCTGAGTGAGCTTAAACAGTTGAAGTCATTATGTTATGATGTATTACTCAGATAGGCTAATGGCCGTAAGAGCCTGATACAGCTGAGTGAGCTTTTATCTGATGCAATCTGATGGTTATCAGGGAAGAAATTCGGTGTTGTTGGGATTTAAATGTGTTGCGAAAAGTAAATAGGGATGGTGAATCGATCCACCGTATGTGATCTATCTAGTCCATAGCAAACGACTATGGTAAAGACACTTAAAATCCGTGATGGCTGAGACATTGCCAAAAAGCCTAAGAGGGTGAATAGATCTACCTTTGGTCTATCTAGTCCGTAGTAACGACTACAGTAAAGACTTATCAAATCCGTTTCTAGCTGGTCACTTGCCTAAAGTGAACATTGGGTGTGAAAAGTTTGTATACATGAAGCGATCGGCAAAGGAATTTTGGTGACTGTAAAATTGCAGGAAGTGCGTATTTTTGAAGGTTGGTGGGAAGCAAAGGGATGTGAATCTGTTGGAAGGTTATCTCAGTATGGGAGAGATTTTTTGAACTTAGTTTGTATTAATAAGAAATACGATGAAAGTTGTGAGATTCTTATAGACACATTACTTGTAAATCTTTTTGAGTCTTTGTAATTCTATACTAGAAGGTCAGGTTTGGTCCCCCTTCGAGTATGGATTTTCTTTTCAGGAATAAAATTTTGCTTTTGAATTTAAAAAAAAAAGCTGGAGGCTTGCGTGCGCATCCGAGGGACGAGGGTCGAAGATGAAGAGGGCATGAAGGCAACAGTCGAGGCTGCTAGTGAAGAGTCAACCGGGTTGTGAGGGTTTGAGTATGAGTGCTTGTACTCAGGGGCTAAGCCAGGAGGGTTCGAGTGCGGAGTGAAATGTACTCGGGGAGTGTAACCCTAGGCTAAGGTTCGGACCAGTCGACTGCCCCAGGGGGAGTCGACTAGTGTAGGCTGGCAGATTCGAACGTTGTACTGTAACAGTCGAATCTGAGTGGGACCAGTCGACAGCCCCAGGGGCAGTAGATTGGTAGCGGCTGTTTCAGACTCGAGTCCTATTTAAAGGGGCTCATTTCCTACTTTCTTCCCTTGACGAAACAAGCTTGGTTAAGGCTTGTTAGTAGTCCCTTGAGTCCAAATCGTGTCAAGGTGCTGTGGCGAGGTTTCTCCACCCACAAGGAGCGACAAGGACTAGTCGGAGGTTATCCGGGGAGTGATCCACCGACAGATTCTTGGATTAGTCACCCTCCGGGGTGGATAGCAAGTAAATCATTCTTGTTAGCATTGTTTATTTTCTTTATTATTGTTTTCATTGTGCAACTAACAACGTAGGTACAAGAAGAAACGAAGAAACGCTATTCACCCCCTCCCCCTCTAGCATACGGAATCGATCTAACAGGGTGAACTGCAAGGAGAACTCCAGGCGGCAAAGGGCCTCTTCCGTCAGAACTCACATGCCTTAGTGACTCAAAGGATTTCTTGTTCTGAGCCGAAAGGCTGGAAGAAGAATAAATGAGGAGGGTTCAAGAAGGCAGGAGCATCGCAAGGACCCTGGACTAGCGTGAAAAAGCCGAAAGGCAAGTGCTTCACGTGCAAGCAAACTGGGCACTGGAAGACGGACTATCCCCATCGTCAAAGCAAAGGTATTTCTTCAGTCTTAGTCGTTGAAACTGTTGGGAACGAGATGGCTAGAGAGGGGGGGGTGAATATAGCCAATCGCTTCCTCTTTGAAAGCTTAGCAAGTTTCTGCACTTGAAGTTATTAATAGCACAGCGGAAGTATGGGAAACAGAACAAAACTTGCAGAAACTAAAACCAAAACCTAACTAACAGGATTAGCAAGATCGCTAACAAGGAGAGTTTACAAGATTCGGGGATAACTTGCCCCTACTCCTTGGCGTGCCCTTGAGGTGGGCGATCCCTTGATCGTCGGCAGATCAAGCCCCGGTTAACACCGGATATGAAGCAACCTCCTTCTCGATGGAGAAACCTCCCCACAGTGTGTTTCAAACAATGATATAG
This sequence comes from Boesenbergia rotunda, assembly GCA_024364735.1. NCBI lineage: Eukaryota > Viridiplantae > Streptophyta > Magnoliopsida > Zingiberales > Zingiberaceae > Boesenbergia > Boesenbergia rotunda. The sequence goes on along the minus strand of JAGFNQ010001964.1, from coordinate 7,852 downwards.
AATGAGCATAAAGAAACAACAACAAGAAGGATCTTACTCAACCACTTAGCAAGGACAAAACACAACAAGCTTCCCTGAGCTCCACCCAGTGGCGATCTCACGCAAGAACCCTCTTCGTGTCTTCCCACTGTCGGATTCCCAGCTTCTAGTTTTCTCCTTCAAGCGCTCAAGTATGATGATTGCTTCTCAATAGCTTGCTTAGAATGATTGAAGAACACAAGAATAGCAAGCTTGATGTGTTGCAGAAAAAACAGGAACTCCAGAGCACAAAAACTGAAGAAGCAATTCTCTCGAACTCTCCTTCTCTCGTTCCTTTTTGTTTCTCCGCCAAGCGACAGATGACCTCATCTCCTGCAGCCTACAGCTGCCTCACTGCCAACGCGCTAGCTACACTGAACCCTAACTGAACTTCCTGAGCTCCCTCAGCCAAGCTTCAGTCAGCAGCTTCAGTCCTACATCCAGCCATTGCAACCTGTGTGGAGAAAGGGACAAACCTGCTCCAAGGAAAGCTCTCTTTGACTTCTCCTTGAGTGTTTGAATCCTCCCCTGTCACCTGAAATTTAATCAAAGCATTAGAGCAGCAAATCAAGCAGCATATCAAATATCAGAAACATACATCAGCAAATCAGATACGATCAGACGCTCTGACCACATCTGACAGTGAAATTTGAATTAAAGTGATCGGTCACCGGACCGATTCAGGGTGTGTGGATCGGTCACCAGACCGGTCCACTGCTTCGCTAGGATTCCCAGCTCTCGCAGCTATACACGCCTGATCGGTCACCAGACCGATCAGGGTGAAGCCTGATCGGTCACCAGACCGATCAGGGTGAAGCCTGATCGGTCACCAGACCGATCAAAATGGATCCTGATCGGTCACCCAGATCGATTAGGGCAGATGAACAGTTATTTTTTAATCAGATCCAAGATCCCTGATCGGTCACCGGACCGATCCAAGACTTTGATTAGCAAGGGAACTCACTCACCGTTTGCTCCCTGATCGGTCACCAGACCGATCAGGAGCAAGACAGCAAGGAAGCAGCCTGCTCCCTGATCGGTCACCGGTCCGATCAGGAGCCACACAGTAGATTCCCAATCTCACTGTGCGCTCCCTAATCGGTCACCAGTCCGATCAGACATAGCTGGATCGGTCACCAGACCGATCCACTAAGGAGCAACGTGCCAATGTCCCTGATCGTTCACCAGACCGATCCAGTGACTCAACCCTAGCCTTCCAAGCTAGGAATTCATCCACCTTAGCCCTCCAAGCTAAGGATTTTTCCATCTAACTCTCCAAGTTGGGAATTTGCACCTAACCCTCCAAGTTAGGACTTTTCACCTAGCCCTCCAAGCTAGGACTTTTCACCCAACTCTTCCGAGTTAGAACATCATCCAACCTAGCCCTCCAAGCTAGGCACCTGACCCTCCAAGCCAGGACTTTTTCACCTAATTCTCCAGGATGGGAATTTGCACCTAACCCTCCAAGTTAGGACTTTTCACCTAGCCCTCCAAGCTAGGACTTTTCACCCAACCCTTCCGAATTAGGACTTTTCCAACACCTAGCCCTCCAAGCTAGGATTTTCCATATCATGCCTAATCCTCGATCAGGACTTAATCATAATCATCATAATCATCACACCTAACCTCCCAGGTTAGGATTTTCCATATCATGCCTAATCCTCGATCAGGACTTAATCATAATCATCATAATCATCCTCCTAAACTAAAATCGTTGTCAACACCAAAACAACAATCAGGGCTAGACTGCATCAACAATCTCCCCCTTTTTGTTGTTTGACAACCCGATTTTATGTTTAGGGATTCTCAATCAATATTTCAACTTTAGAATCATAGGGGAATCCAGATCCTCTCCCTACAACATGATCATCCTAAACTTAACCAACCACACTCTCCCCCTTTGTCGAACACGAAAAGGGTCTAGACGGGTTGTTAAGTTCAACCTTACTCCCCCTCAACCCTAGGGGTATCCCAAAACATCAAAAATGTGATAGTTTGTGGAATGATCATACGAGCACATGTGAAAAAGGATAGCAAGACATAGCAATCACATGCATCATATGAGTATGAAATATAGACCCATGCCGTAATAATCATAAGTGTAACGCCCCAAAATTTCCATATTGAAGTTCTTAAAGTCCTTAGAAATATTTAAAAATGATTTAGAAATATTCTAGATATTTTTAGGAATTTTTAGAATATTTTTATAGAATTTTCCGAGTCCGTTTAGTATTTTTATTAAAAGAAATAGAGTCTTCGGCAAAAAGTTGCCTGGACGAGTTTTGAACCCGAGACCCCCCATGGGACCAACGACATAAGTTGGTCGGGTTAACCAGGAGCCCCAGCAGGGGTGTGCTAAAAGAAAATAGAGAGATATTAAGTTAAGTAGTAAGTTGAACCGAAATACCCCTTGGTATAAATAGAAGAACTTAAGTGGTTCTTTTATTTTTTGTTCGGCAACTTCTCCTCCTCCTCACCATCCGCCGACCCCCTCCCCTCTCTTGTGCGCACGCTAACCACACCAAGCCCTAGGACCTTCCTCCGGTGGCCGGCCAAGGCTCTCCTCCGAGAGATTTTCCAATATTCGGAATCCCCGCGACGAGAGGAACGCATGAGCGCGAAGAAATCTCCGAGACTCCGAGTTTCTCCGGAACCTCCGACGCCGTTCTTGGTTGTAAGTCCAAGATATCGAAGTAAGTACTGCTCACCTGCAGTAAGAGGCGGTTTTCCGCAAGAATTTTCCCTTAAATGTTTTAAAAGAGATATTTACTTTTAGTTTAAGATTTTGCATGTGATCTTAGTTCATTATATGCTTATATATATTTGATAGAGTACCCTATGTGAGTTTAGGGTCTAAGAAATCTATAAGAAAAGAAAAGAAAGATAAAGAAAAAGAAAAGAGAAGGTCAAGGCCTTACGAAATCCCCAAAAGTCAAGACTTAGGGATTTGGGCACACAAAGTGTTCAATAAAATGCCAAGGCATTTAAAGATAAGAAAGAAAAGAGAGAAAAGCTATTTTATTTTATAAGGCCAGTACCCGGCTGTTAGTGATATGAGAGAAGTGTCCTAAGGCAATCGCCTTATGATGTAAACATTTATTTTAATAAATGATAATTCACTATTTGAGTATACATGTTTTGTGTATTTGATTGGGATCTTGAACTCATCTACTGAATGTCCGCAATACAACTCACAGCATAAGAGAATTTGTGATGGGATCACAACTAGTGATTATCTCTAATGTGCAATTGTGAAGTATTGAAATTATCCCTAGTCGATGAATTGATAAAAACGGACACTATCAATTCTGTTGAGACTAGCATGGGTTATTCTCTAATCAGCTGATTCTCACTGGCTGGTGACATTGGGATGTCCGGAGATAAACATGGATGCTAGTTAAGGGAACTAGTTCATTGGAGTGACTGGCTGTAAGACTTCATATGGGAATCTACATGTAGATATGTCAATGAAGATCTTACTGCGGCTTAAGTGCGATGTTCCTTTGACTTGCGGTGTTCAAGTCATCTTGGTCATGGAGACTTATACTTTAACATCTTAAGCAAGCATCTCCAAGGAGGTGTGGACCCGGGATGGTTGGGTATAAGCCGAAGTGCCCGAAGATGTTTGAACAGCCTACAAAGGATTCACCACTCCTTGCGAGGAGATGTATACCCAGGCCTATCGTCGGATTGTTACTCAAAGCCTCTGGCCAGAGCATATCATGTTAAGAGTGCGAGTCTCTTAAATACATGAGAGTAATTAGAAATCCAAAGGACGAGGAAGACACTACTTGGGCTAGGTGTGACGTAGTCAGCCTAGTGGGGACTGACACCATAGACCGTGTCCTGAACCAAGTGGGTATAAGGTGGTGAAGGGAATGAGGCACGATTCATTAGAGCTGCTGAAGGGTTTCAGAATAATTTCTTCTGGGGTCAAACCGTTGATCTTTCGATTAATTGGGGATCATGATGTACTACTAGGTGCCACTCATGATCGTTCTATAATTAATGGGTTAATTATAGACGGCCAACATAAATCGAAAGCCTATTTAGTCACACGCAATACGAGTAATCCGAGGGATTTAAAACGAGTTGAAAATTGGATTTTCCGATCAAGAGAAACAAGTCGAATCTGAGTTAGTCAGAGGCGCAATGGAAGCTAAAAATGGCTAAGTCTTTTGAAGGCTTTTTGGGCGAATTAAATGAGTTTAATTCGCGACCGGTTCGGGTCGATTTGGGCCGGCCAAAGAGGGTGTTAACCCTCTTTGGGTGGCCGGCCAAGAGAGAAAATAAAACCAATTTAATTGGTTTAATTAATAAAATAAATCTAGTATGATTTGTTTTATAAATTATGGATAAATAAATTTGTATAAAGAAATTTATATAAATAAAATTTATAGAAATTTATTCTTTTTATGGAAGTTAAAATAATCCATGAATTGGTTTATTTTAATTTTATAAAATCAATTATGAATTGATTTTTCCATAATAAGAAAGTTTATAAATTTCTTATAAAATTTATTCCATAATTTAAAGAGAAGAAGAATTAGTTTTATTATAAATTAGTTTATAATAAAACTTGGTTTAAACGGAATAATTAGTTAAGAAAATTTATAGGATAAATTTCTTATAACTAATTCCGTTTAGAGGGAGACTTAGCAAAGAGTTGCTACTATATAAAGGACCCAAAGGCTAGCCCTTTATCAACATCAATCAATTAATCAAGAGATTAATTACTCTCTCCCTCTCTCTCTTCTCTTCTCTCCTCCTCCTCTTCTCCTTCTCATTAGGGCCGGCGCCCTTCCCCTTGCTTAGGGCCGGCGCCTCCCTCTCACACCCTAGGGCCGGCGCACCCTAAGGTTGCCGTGAGCTACACGAAGAAGAAGAACCACAACAAGAAGAAGAAGAAGCGGATAGCGACTCCTCTCCTCTCGGAATTCGATTCCGTTACTTCTTGTTGGTTAGTTTCTAATTTTTCTCTTGTCCTTCTAGTTGTGCCTTCCGAGAATCTAGTAGTTCTCGTCGGCACAAAACTCGTGACTTTGCGAAGTCATCCCGAAGAGAACTCGGCGTGGACGCGAATAGAGGCGAAGCTTCCAAGGGACGCTACGGTTGGATCTCGTCCCTTTCTTCAAGTTACGCGAGGTATAAAAGTAAATTAGTTTACTTTTCCGCAAACTTTTATTTCATGATTATGTCGATACACTATAAGGTTGCATGCTAGATACGAAGTTAAAATAATTTAGGAAATTATTTTATGCAAACTCTTCCGCTGCACGTAAAAATTTTAAATTTTACGAACTCGTATCCTTGTCGACATGCACCCGGTCCCAACAGTGGTATCAGAGCCGGTTAGTGTTCGACTTAATCATATAATTGTTTTGTGGAAAACTTTGTCATGATCTCAATTTCGGAAAATTTTTCCAATTATGGAAACTTTCAAATTATAATAAATTTTAGAATTAGGAATTTCAAAGTTTGGAAATCGTCATGAAATTTCGCAAACGTTTGAAATTTTCTAGTTTCTAAATTTTTATAATAATTGTGAAAATTTCCCATCTTTGGAAACTTTCCAATTTTGGAAATTTTTCTATTTTAGAAATTTTCCAACTTTGGAAATATGTAAGTTTTCTTTGTACCAGAAACTTACAATTATTCTGAAAACCTATTTTCGAAATCTCGCAATTTTGGGCACTTTCTTTTAAGAAAGTCTAGACAAATTCATGGACAGTTAATTGACAATTAAATTTGAATTGGTTTTTAAATTGACAACAAATTCTTTATTTTGGATTGAGCCTCGGGGAGCCGTCCAATTTAAAGTTAGATGTTGTAATTTAATTTCCCAATTTTAATTGAAATTGTCATGTTTGATTTGGATTGAGCCTCGGGGAGCCGTCCAATTGGATTTACAACACTTTACTTTTCTTTGGGTATCTGAGCCTCGGGGAGCCACCCTTAGAAAACGATTTGTTGTAATTAATCAATCCATGAATAAAATATGTTTTAAGAGGTGATGCTCTTACATATTGTTGTCTCCAAAATTAATTAGGAAAATGGTTTCCTATAGAGTTTTCTTAAATGAGATTTTCATGAAAATAATATGTAGTTGAATTAAGGGATTTGTCTCTTAATTTAATAAGATTTGATTTAGAGAAATCAAAGTCTTGAACATATTATTTCCGAAATTAATTATGACAATTTAGGAAATTGTTTCCCAAAGCAATTCCTTTAATAAAGTGTGAAATTAGGATTAGGAAATCCGGTTCCTAATTTAATTCATGAGACTTGATAAATTAAGTCACATACATACTTTATTAAGGAAATCGTTAGTCATGACAAATGTCATGAATGTGCTTAGAAAAGATGAGACCAAAACCCCTTACAAAATATTAAGGCAACACCTTCCATTAATATGGTTAGAATCGGAGTTTTGTTTCTCGCTTGGGTTGATGGACACATCCATGCCCGACTTGAACCTTAACATGTTCAAACCATGGAATTAGTTTATGAATAATATAGTTGGAGTCAGAGGTCAATCCTTAGTTTTGGTTGTTGGACACATCCAAGCCTGACTAAACGGTTGAATGAGCTCCAACCATATTAAAACTATTTCTTGATTAATGGGTCAGCCTTAAGCTTGGAGCATCGATTTGTTGTGCCACAGCCAAGGTCGATGTGAAGAGAGGTGCAGTTGGGTGCTATGTATATGATGCATACTTGTTAATGAGTTAACAACCCAATGATTTATGCAAACATTCAATTAGTTGATAGCATAACGTGATAGTTACATATACGTGATATGTAATCGGTATAATTACCTACCTTCATAGCTAAGAAAAACTTGATGGCCACAGCCATGGTGATTCTTACCTATGGTTGGATATCAACCTATTTGGAGATGTTCCTACGATCTCCCGAATTGATAATAAGGGTTATTCAATTTGAAAAATAAATAGGATTTTATTTATGTATGTTGATACATTCTTTAATAAATCTTCTCACATAATCTCAATTTGTATTTCTAGGATAATCACTCGATCATGTCTTCTCTAAACTTGCGTTCCATTTTGGACACAAATAAACTGACTGGGCCGAACTACATGGACTGGCTTCGAAACCTGAGGATAGTCCTCAAGGCAGAGAAGCTTGCTTATGTCCTTGAAGAACAACTTCCCACCCATCCTCCAGAAAATGCAACTCCAGACCAATTGTTGGCCTATCAGAAACATGTGACCGATTCTGAACTTGCGAGTTGCATCATGCTAGCCTCTATGGTACCTGAGTTGCAAAAGCAACATGAGCATATGGATGCTAATACCATCATCTTCCATCTTCATGAGTTGTTTGAAGAGCAGGCGAGATCCGAAAGGTTCGAGGTCTCCAGACTCCTCTTCACCACTAAGATGCAGGAAGGCACTTCTGCCTCGCAGTTTGTGTTAAAGATGTTGGGGTACATTGAGCGACTGAGCGCACTCGGTTTTGCAATGGATCATGAACTAAGTATTGACTTAATTCTGAGTTGTTTGTCCAAGAGTTGTTCACAATTTGTGATGAACTATCGGATGAACAAACTGGAGACTTCAATTCCTGAGTTGATCAACATGCTGAAGACTGTGGAGCCTTCTGTAAAGCCAGATCAAAAAGCGGTACTGTTAGTTGGTTCCTCGAAGAAAGGTTCTAAGAGGAAGGCCAAAGAACAGAACAAAGGGAAGAAGAAAAAGGCCAAGAAAACTGAAAAGAAACCAAAAGGAACTTGCCCATCACTGTGGCAAGGAAGGTCACTGGCGAAGAAACTGCAAGATTTATCTTGAGTCCGTGAAGAAGAAGGCATCCG
>JAGFNQ010001963.1:0-28793 GCA_024364735.1 Boesenbergia rotunda | reverse complement strand
AAATCCACAAGATGCAAGAAAAGGTCCCATAAAGTCTATCCCCATAAATCAAAATTTTCACAAAAAGCATAGTTTGTAGGGGCATTTCATTCCTAGCTCCTATGTTTCCTGTTCTCTGACATCTATCACAGTTTTTATAAAATAGATAAGCATCATGAAATAAAGTAGGCCAATATAATCCACACTCTAAAACTTTCCTAGCAGTTCTCTGTGGACCAAAATGTCCTCCACAGGCTGACGAATGACAAAGTGTAAGAACTGAATGAAACTCATGGTCAGGTATGCATCTTCTAATTATTTGATCACTACAAAATTTCCACAAGTAAGGATCATCCACACATAGAATTTAGTATCACTTTAAAATTTATCTTTCTTAGCCTTAGTAAATTATGTAGGAAAATATTAGCTGCTAAATAGTTAACTAGATCTGCATACCATGGCGACTCACTATGCACCACTAAAAGGTGTTCATCTCTAAAATCATCATCAATGGTTGTAAGGTGTCAATCTCCCTCTATTATGCTCAAATGATCTTCACAAAGTTCTCCTTGCCACTCCTATTTCGAATCTCCAGATCAAACTTTTGAAGTAGAAGCATCCATCTAATCAATCTGGGCTTTGCATCCGGCTTCTTCAGAAGATACTTCAAGGCTGCATGATCAAAAATACAATCACGTGAGAACATAACAAATATGATCTAAACCTATCAAAAGCAAAAATAATAGAAAGGAGCTCTTTTCTGTGGTGGTGTAGTTGGCCTGAGAAGCATCTAAAGTCTTAGAAGCATAGCAAATAACATGTGACACTCTATCTACCCTCTGTGCCAGTACAGCTCCTACAGCAAATTTGAAGCGTCACACATTAACTCAAAAGGTAAATTCCAATCAGGGGGTCTAATAATAGGAGCTGAAATAAGAGCCTCCCTCAATCTCTGAAAAGCTTCCTTACATTTTTCATTCAAAACAAAAATCCACATCCTTCTGCAAAAGTCTAGTCAAAGGGTGAGCAATATCACTGAAGTCTCTAATAAATCTCCTGTAGAATCCTGCATGGCCAAGAAAAGCTCGAACATCCCGTACTTATACGGGTAAGATAAAAAGATATAACACTAACTATAGCAGGATCTACTTCAATGTCTTTCCTAGAGACTATATATCTTAACACAATACCATGCTCTACCATAAATGTCATTTTTCAAAATTCATGACAAGATTAGTTTCAATGCATCTATGGAGTACCCTAGACAAATTATCCAAACAAGTATCAATGATGTGCCAAATACAGAAAAATCATCCATGAAAATTTTCATGCAGTGTTCTAATAACTCACCAAAAATACTCACCATACACCGCTGGAAAGTCCCTGGGGTGTTGCAAAGTCCGAATGACATGCGTCTATAAGCAAATGTACCGTAAGGACAAGTGAAAGTGGTCTTCTCCTGATCCTCCGGGTCTATACAAATATGAAAATAACCTGAATAACCATCTAGGAAGCAGTAGTGAGACTTCCCTGCCAACCTCTCTAACATCTGATCAATAAAAGGCAAGGATAGTGATCTTTCTCGTGACTTGGTTCAACTTCCTGTAATCAGTACAAACTCTCCATGAATTCTTCACCCTAGTAGGCACTAACACATTAGTCTCATTAGCCACCACTGTCACTCTTGATTTCTTAGGAACCACATGAATAGGACTAACCCACTTACTGTAGAAATAGGGTATATAATGTCTGCCTGTAAAGTCTAGTCACCTCTTTCTTTACAACATCTAAAATCAATGGACTTAGCCTTCTCTGTGGATGCCTGACTGGCTTCACATTCTCTTCTAAAAATATCCTATGCATACAAATAGTGGGGCTAATACCAGGTATGTCAGCTAATGTCCACCCAATAACTCTCTTATGCTGCCTCAGAACTTGCAATAATTTTCCTCTTGCTCTGAATCCAAGTTCTAGACTATGATAATAGGTAAACTCTTCTCCTCTCCCAAATAAACATACTTCAAATGTTCTGGCAATGACTTTAACTCAATCTATGACTGCTCAGTAGGTATGGGTGATCCCTGGGGCTCAGAGCAATCCCCTACACTCTCACACCTATCCTCTGAATCTCGTGACACATCAATCAATATAGGTGATCCCTGGGGCTCAGTGCAATCCCCTACACCTATAGAATCATCTCCAATTGAATGTGAATCAGATACAATCTTCAAATCAGCCACCTCTATAGCTAGTGCCTCCTCAGCCTCCTCTGAACAAAAATACCCTCTGTGAATACTATGTGAAACTCTGTCAGCAAGTAACTCTGCAATCAATCAACTCATCTGAAATATCCATGCTCATAATAGAATGATCCTCTCTGGGGTGCTTCATAGAATCAAAAATACTGAACTGCACCACTGTGTCTCCTATCTCCATAGAAAGTGTGCTTGCATATACATCAATCTTTGTCTTTGCAGTCTTCAAGAATGGTCTCCCAAGAATAAGTGGAGATCTATATGCTAGATAATCCCCCTCCATGTCCATGATATAGAAATCCGCAGGAAAAATCAAATCCTTCACCTTCACTAATGCATCTTCAATGATTCCAACTGGATGAGTCTGACTCCTGTCTGCTAACTGAATAACCACTCTTGTAGGTTGCATAGGTCCAATACCAAGCATCTGAAAAACTGATCTAGGCATCACCTTAATAGAAGCTCCCAAATCTAACATAGCATCATGAAAAAGAGTCCTCCCAATCTCACAGGACACAGTAAATACTCCTGGATCTTCACATTTCTGAGGAATAGAATGAATAAGGGCTGAGACATTCTTCCATAAATTGACCAATTCATTCTCCTTTAGCTTCTTCTTGTGCACACACAAATCCTTAAGAAATTTAGAATATTTAAGAATTTGCTTGATCATGGTCAACAATGACACATTAATTTCCACCTTACTGAAAAGTTTCTCAAGCTCTTGATACTCCTTTTCCTTCTCCTCTTCTACATGCTTCTTTGCTTGAGTCTTGCGCTGTGGGAAGGGTAAAGGGACCCTCGGTTCCTCCTCTTGAGCCGAAACCTTTCGAATTGAATTTTGAGCAGTTTTTTCAAGTGGAGTAGCTACTGTAAATGACATTTTCACACTGATTTCTTATTGTTCTTCGACCAAAATCACAGGATCAATAGAAGAAGGACTTAGGGTTGAACTAGGGTCACAACTAACTGATTTAGAACCCATTTCGGGACTGATCTGAGTTGGAAAACTAGGTGCTATAAATTTTTCAAAAAAATCAACACTTGGAGTGTTTAAACTTGAAGCAATCTTCCCACTCCTCAAAGTTATGGCACTAATATTTCCTTTAGGATTAGGAGTAGCTTGAGAAGGTAGTTGACTCAATCATTGAGCTTGCATTTGATTTATCCCATTTGCTAGTTGTCCAATGTGTCTTTCAATGTTTTGAAGGGTGGAATCATTCTTTTGTTGCCCTTGTTGTTGTTGTAAAATTTGTTGTTGTTGAAGAATTTGTTGCATCATCTCTTCTAGCTTTTGTTGTTGAGCATTAAACCCACTAGAGTTCCTAAAGCATCCTTGATTAGTTTGGGACTTTTGTTGGCCTTGAAATGAAGGAGGAGGCTGCTGAAAATTATGACTTTGCTGTGAACATTGAAAATGAGATTGTTGGGGATGATTAAATGGTTGAATGGGCTGTTAAAATTGCTGTAAATTAGGTTGGGAACTAGGTTGAAATTGCTGAAAATTATTATTCTGAAAATTCTGATTTTGAGGCTGAAATTGTTAGTGTGAAGGATGAAATTGTTGGGGCTGAAATTGTTGACTTTAAACTGAAATTTCAGATTGTATGGTTGAAAAACTTGTTGTGATGTTTGAAAACCTTGCTAATTATGATGAAAACCTTGCCGATTTTGCTGGAATTGAGGCTGAAAAGACTGAGTTGGTTGCTGAAATTGCTAATTTTGCTGGAATTGTGGCTGCAATTGATGATTCCCTTGCTGAAAATTCGGCTGGAATTGTTCTAGGGGCTGTTGTGAAGGATTTGTTGATAGAAAGAGTTTCCATACTTCAAATTAGGGTGATCTCTCCATCCCGGATTGTAAGTAGATGAATAAGGGCCATTCCTTGATTGAAATTGGCCTCCTCTAGTCAAACCGGCTAATGATTCATCTTGTTGTAAGTTTGGGCACAAATCCAAGTTATGCTCTTGGCTTGAGCAAATGCTACACAATCTCATCACTTGATTTGTAGGTGAAGCTACCGAAAAGTTTTGATTTTGGCTCACATTATCAATGTCATTTGCTTCACCAAAGAAGTAAGCTCCATTAAAGAACTCGTGATCTCTTTTTGTTCATTTGAAACCATTTGAACTTCATTCACCCCTATAGTGGAAAGAGCCCTACTTCCAAATTATTGAGAGTTCTCTACCATATTTTGAATCAATTCTCTAGCTTGATCTAGTGTCTTGTTCACTAGAGCTCCTCCAGCTGTAGCATCAATCATAATTCTATGCATCTGAAGTAGATATTAATCGAAATACTAAATAAGAAGTTGCTCACTGATTTGATGTTATGGACAACTTGAGCACAGCTTATTGAATCGTTCCCAATAATCATATAAGGTCTCTCCCACCACTTGTTGAATACCACAGATGCTTTTCCTGATAATAGCAATTCTTGAAGCAGGAAAATACTTCTCTAAAAATGCCTTCTTCATGGCAATCCAACTTGAAACATGTCCAGTAGGCAAATAATAGAACCAGTCTTTAGCTACTCCAGTCAAAGTAAATGGAAATGCCCTTAATTTGATATTCTCTTCTGAAATCCCTTGAGGCTTCATAGTGGAGCATACTACATGGAACTCATGCAAATGTTTATTAGGATCCTCTCCTGATTGTCCTTGAAACTTGGGAAGTAGATGGATAAGGCCTGATCTCAGCTCAAAATCACCAGCTAACTCTGGATAAGCAATACAGGAATACTGAAATGCATCATCAGAGGCTGCAAGTTCCTTCATAGTTTTCTGATGTTCTGCCATGGGACTGCTTGAATGAGTGGAAATAATTTCACTAGCTTCTGAAACGCTTCCTTGATTTCTCCTAGCTCTGAATGTTCTTTCAATCTCAGGATCAAACTCCACAAGATCACCACCTGCAGTCCTAGTCATAAACCAAACAAAAATGGCAGTAAATGTATATAGAAAGATAATGTAAATAAAATAGATCACAAAATATGAAATAAAATCACAGAATATGAAACTAAGCACAAGCTCAAACCAAACAAACTCAAATAGTGTAGTTCCCCGGCAACGACGAAAAAAATTTGATGGGCCCCCACAATCAGTGATACGAATGAGCCTCAAATTTGAATTTATAAGTTGAAAACCCTTAATCTCACAAAGCTAAATATAGTATAGGGGCCTCAAGTCGTATTTTTTCAAGGACTAGTTATGAATGTTTAACTCAAGCTTGAATTTTGTCGTTTATGTTTTGGGTTTTCAAATAAGATGGGAGTTTGTTTTGCAATAAGGAATGAAAATATAGTTGAAACAGAATGAACTCAACTAAGCAGAAATTAACAAGGAAATTGTGAAAACTAAACTTAACCTATTTAGAAATTGAGCAATTCAATACGAAATTATGAAATTGAAGGGCAAAACTAATATCAAAGGCAGGAAAGCAATAGATCTGTAACTAACTTCAGAAATGAGAAGTTGAAACAAAGCTGAATACAGAAAACAGGGTTGAATTATAGCAAAGAAATGCCTGATCGGTCTACAGACCAATCAAATACAAGCCTGATCGATCGATAGACCGATCAGATACAAACCTGATCGGTCGATAGACCGATCAAATATTGTCTTGATCGGTCAAACATACCAATCAGTTACCTGATGAAAACTGATACAGATTGAAACAAACGAAGGAAATGAATTCAGAATTGAAATTTATAGAGAATTAACACCTGATCAGATTCTTCACCCAAGAACTGCATCTTGTCGTCACACAAGAACCCAGCCAGAGACCCTCTAGCTTGGAAACAAGCAAAACCTGATTCCCGTGAGTAGTTTAGCTTTAGCTTGATGTTCTAGTTGAATTTTCCTTCCGATCACTTCCTTCTTGATGCTTTGGATGGCGATTGTGCTAAGGAACCTTCAAAAGCTCTCAGAGAACCCTTCCAATTGCTCTGATGGCTCCGATCGATGAAGACAACGATCGAACCGAACTCGATCAGAAGAAGCAGAGCACGTCGGCGAAACCCTCACCTGGGCCCTTTCAGCGATGAATCAATTAGCAAACTTCATGGAGAATCGATCTTGATAACTCGAAGTCTTGAACAAAGCGTAGATCTGACGTGGTTGCGCACGATCAGAGAAGAAAACAATGAAGAAAACGATGAACAGATGAAAAAACTCGTGACTCTGCGACAACCCTGAGCTGGGCGGAGAAGTTTTTGATTTAACTTATCTCATTTGAATTTGAATGGCTGTGATCATCTTCACTCTATCCAACGGTCAGATCAGCTTGGATCGGAATCAAACTTCCCAAATTTCCATCAATGGGCAGGATCTGCTTCTCCTTAGCTTGGATCGATCAGATCTGCAACGGATGGTTCAGATTACCCTTCCTTTTGAATGGATGGTCTAGACTCCTCTTAAGCTTGATCCAACGGTCAGATGACTTTTGATTTGGCCGAAAACTTAAGATCTTGATCTATGGTCTTGATTAACTCTGTCTTGAGCTCGGATTGATCAGAAGTTGATGGATGGCTCAGATCTCACCGTTTCTTGATTGGACGACCCACATTTATCCATCTCTTGATCCTCTTGATTGAAGCTAAGTCTAAACTCAAGTTTGATCCAATCTGATCTAGGTCCATGATCATTCGAAGCCTACAAAATTAGATTCAAATTTAATGCCAAAACATTTCAAATATAAAAAAAATTGTAATCAAAAGCTAAAATAGACATGCATCATGGAACCTAGTATAAATGCAAGACTAAGCATGTAAAAAGGGTTCAAAACATAGATTTAAGAGCCTAAATTGATTAATAAAATGGTAATTATCAATATTCTGTTACTTTTGATAATAAAGTTATTATTAAGAGAAACAGAAAGATTATCTGTTCGGGTACAATGGTCGGCAATCTGTATACTCTAGAACCAAATCCTCCCATGATGCATACTGAAGTAAATAGCTCATCATCTAACTCAAATAAGAGAAAAGAGCCTTCTAGATGAATCAGGCATATCTTTGGCACCTTAGGCAAGCAATCGCCTTATGATTGTAAACATTTATTTCAATAAATGATAATTCACTATTTGAGTATACATGTTTGTGTATTTGATTGGGATCTTAAACTCATCTACTGAATGTCCGCCATACAGTTCACAGCATACGAGAATTTGTGATGGGATCACAACTAGTGATTATCTCTAAATGTGCAAATGTGAAGTGTTGGAAATATCCCTAGTCGATGAATTGATAAATACGGACATTATCAGTTCTGTTGAGACTAGCATGGGTTATTCTCTATTCAGCTAATTCTCACTGGCTGGTGACATTGGGATGTCCAGAGATAAACATGGATGCTAGTTAAGGGAACTAGTTCATTGGAGTGACTAGCTGTAAGACATCATATGGGAATCTACATGTAGATATGTCAATGAAGATCTTACTGCGGCTTAAGTGCGATGTTCCTTTGACTTGCGGTGTTCAAGTCATCTTGGTCATAGAGACTTATACTTTGACATCTTAAGCAAGCATCTCCAAGGAGGTGTGGACCCAGGATGATCGGGTATAAGCCGAAGTGCCCGAAGATGTTTGAACAGCCTACAAAGGATTCACCACTCCTTGCGAGGAGATGTATACCCAGGCCTATCGTCGGATTGTTACTCAAAGCCTCTGGCCAGAGCATATCATGTTTAGAGTGAGAGTCTCTAAAATACATGAGAGTAATTAGAAATCCAAAGGACGAGTAAGACATTACTTGGGCTAGGCGTGACGTAGTCAGCCTAGTGGGGACTGACACCATTGACCGTGTCCAGAACCAAGTGGGTATAAGGTGGTGAAGGGAATGGGGCACGATTCATTAGAGCTGCTGAAGGGTTTCAGAATAATTTCTTCTGAGGTCAAACCGTTGATCTTTCGATTAATTGGGGATCATGATGTACTACTAGGTGCCACTCATGATCGTTCTATAATTAGTTAATTATAGACGGCTAATATAAATCGAAAGCCTATTTAGTCACACGCACTACGAGTAATCCGAGGAATTTAAAACGATTTGAAAATTGGATTTTTCGATCAAGAGAAATAAGTCGAATCTGAGTTAGTCAGAGGCGCAATGGAAGCTAAAAATGGCTAAGTCTTTTGAAGGTTTTTCGGTCGAATTAAATGAGTTTGATTCGCGGCGGTTCGGGTTAGTTTTGGCCGACCAAAGAGGGTGCCAAAACCCCTTTGGTGGCCGGCCACAATAAGAGGAGAAAACCAATTAATTTTGGTTTAATTAATAAGATAAATCCAGCGCGATTTATTTTATAAATTATGGATAAATAAATTTGTATAAAGAAATTTATATAAATAAAATTTATAGAAATTTATTCTTTTATGGAAGATTAAAATAATCCATGATTTGGTTTATTTTAATTTTATAAAATTAATTATGAATTGATTTTTCCATAATAAGAAAGTTTATAAATTTCTTATAAAATTTATTCTATAATTTAAAGAGAAGAGGAATTTGTTTTATTATAAATTAGTTATAATAAAACTTGGTTTAAATGGAATAATTCATAAGAATTTATACGATAAATTGCTTATGATAATTAATTAGTTTTATTATAAAGTTAGTTATAATAAAATTCATAAGAGAATTTATAGGATAAATTTTCTTATGATAATTAATTTATTTTATTATAAATTAGTTATAATAAGACTAGGCTTAAACGGAATAAGCAATAAGAAAATTTTAAGATAAATTTCTTATAACTAATTCCGTTAATTCCGTTAATTCGGTTTAGAGGGAGACTTAGCAAAGGAGTTGCTACTATATAAAGGAACCAAAGGCTAGCCCTTATTCCTAATTAAGAGATTAATTATTCTCTCCCTCTCTCTCTCTTAATTCTTCTCCTCTCCCTCTCCCTTTCTTGCCTAGGGCCGGCGCCCACCCTAGTGGTTTAGGGCCGGCGCACCAAACAACTTCCCCCTTTGAAGTTGGCGTGAGCAATCAAGAAGAAGGAGAACCCGAACAAGAAGAAGAAGAAGCGGATAGCGACTCCTCTCTTCTCGGAATTCGATTCCGTTACTTCATTGGTTAGTTTCCTAATTTCTCTCTTGTTCTTCTAGTTATGCCTTCCGAGAATCTAGTAGTTCTCGTCGGCATAAAACTCGTGACTTTGCGAAGTCATCCCGAAGAGAACTCGGCGTGGACGCGAATAGAGGCGAAGCTTGCAAGGGACGCTACGGTTGGATCTCGTCCCTTTTCTTCGAGTTACGAAAGGTACAAAGTAAATTAGTTTACTTTTCCGCAAAGTTTTATTTTATGATTATGTCAACACACCATAAGGTTGCATGCTAGATACGAAGTTAAAATAATTTAGAAAATTATTTTATGCAAATTCTTCCGCTGCACGTAAAAATTTTGAATTTTTCGAACTCGTATCCTTGTCGACATGCACCCGGTCCCAACAGTGGTATCAGAGCCGGTTAGTGTTCGACTTAATCAAATAATTGTTTTGTGGAAAATTTTGTCATGATCTCAATTTCGGAAAAAAATTTCGATTATGGAAACTTTCAAATTATAATAAATTTTAGATTTAGGAATTTCAAAGTTTGGAAATCCTCATGAAATTTCGCAAACGTTTGAAATTTTCTATTTTCTGAAATTTTATAATAATTTCGAAACTTCCCATCTTTGGAATCTTTCCAATTTTGGAAATTTTTCTATTTTAGAAATTTTCTAATTTTGGAAATATGTAAGTTTCCATTGTACCAGAAACTTACAATTATTCTGAAAATCAATTTTCGAAATCTCGCAATTTTGGGCACTTTCTTTTAAGAATGTCTAGACAAATTCATGGACAGTTAATTGACAATTAAATTTGAATTGGTTTTTAAATTGATAACAAAATTCTTTATTTTGGATTGAGCCTCGGGGAGCCGTCCAATTTAAAGTTAGTTGTTGTAATTTAATTTCCCAATTTAAATTGAAATTGTCATATTTGATTCGAGTGAGCCTCGGGGAGCCGTCCAATTGGATTTACAACACATTACTTTTCTTTGGGTATCTTAGCCTCGGGGAGCCACCCTTAGAAAACAATTTATTGTAATTAATTAAATCCATGAATAAAATATGTTAAAGAGGTGATGCTCTTACATATTGTTGTCTCCAAAATTAATTAGGAAAATGGTTTCCTATAGAGTTTCTTAAATAAGATTTTCATGAAAATAATATGTGGTTGAATTAAGGGATTTGTCTCTTAATTTAATAAGATTTGATTTCGAGAAATCAATGTCTTGAACATATTATTTCCGAAATTAATTATGATAATTCAAGAAATTGTTTCCCAAAACAATTCCTTTAATAAAGTATGAAATTATGATTAGGAAATCCGGTTCCTAATTTAATTCATGAGACTTGATAAATTAAGTCACATACATACTTTATTAAGGAAATCGTTAGTCATGACATAATTTTATATCATGAATGTGCTTAAAAGAATGAGACCCAAAACCCCTTACAAAATATTAAGGCCAACACCTTCCATTAATATGGTTAGAATTGGAGTTTTGTTTCTCGCTTGGGATGATGGACACATCCATGCCCGACTTGAACCTCAACATGTTCAAACCATGGAATTAGTTTATGAATAATATAGTTCGAGTCAGAGGTCAATCATTAGTTTTGGTTGTTGGACACATCCAAGCCTGACTAAGCGGTTGAATGAGCTCCAACCATGTTAAAACTATTTCTAGATTAATGGGTCAGCCTTAAGCTTGGAGCATCGATTTGTTGTGCCACAGCCAAGGTCGATGTAAAGAGAGGTGCAGTTGGGTGCTATGTATAATGATACATACTTGTTAATGAGTTAACAACCCAATGATTTATGCAAACATTCAATTAGTTGATAGCATAATGTGATAGTTACATATATGTGATGTGTAATCGGTATAATTACCTACCTTCATAGCTAAGAAGAACTTGATGGCCACAGCCATGGTTGTTCTTATCTATGGTTGGATATCAACCTATTTGGAGATGTTCCTACGATCTCCCGAATTGATAATAAGGGTGACTCAATTCGTAAAATAAATAGGATTTAATTTATGTATGTTGATACATTCTTTAATAAATCTTCTCACATAATCTCAATTTGTATTTCTAGGTTAATCACTCGATCATGTCTTCTCTGAATTTGCGTTCCATCTTGGACACCAACAAATTAACTGGGCCTAACTTCATGGACTGGCTTCGAAACCTGAGGATAGTCCTCAAGGCAGAGAAGATTGCTTATGTCCTTGAAAATCTACTTCCCTCAAATCCTCCAGCAGATGCAACTCCAGACCAATTGGTGGCCTATCAGAAACATGTGACCGATTCTGAACTTGCAAGTTGCATCATGCTAGCCTCTATGATACCTGAGCTGCAAAAGCAGCATGAGCATATGGATGCTTATACCATCATCTTCTATCTTAATGAGTTGTTTGAAGAGCAGGCGAGATCCGAAAGGTTCGAAGTCTCCAGACTCCTCTTCACAACTAAGATGCAGGAAGGCACTTCTGCCTCGCAGTTTGTGCTAAAGATGTTGGGGTACATTGAGCGACTGAACACACTCGATTTTGCAATGGATCATGAACTAAGTATTGACTTAATTCTGAGTTGTTTGCCCAAAAGTTATTCGCAATTTGTGATGAACTATCGGATGAACAAGCTGGAAACTACCATTCCTGAGTTAGTCAACTTGCTGAAGTCTATAGAGCCTTCTGTAAAGCAGGAACAAAAGGCAGTTCTGTTAGTTGGTTCCTCGAAGAAAGGTTCTAAGAGGAAGGCCAAAGAACAGAATAAGGGAAAGAAGAAAAAGGCTAAAAAGACTGAAAACAAACCAAAAGGCACTTGCCATCATTGTGGCAAGGAGGGTCACTGGCGAAGAAACTGCAAGGTTTATCTTGAGTCCTTGAAGAAGAAGGCATCCGATGCCCCGTCCTCTTCAGGTATCTTCGTTATTAAATGTCACTCTATTTCCTCAAATACCTGGGTACTTGATACTGGGTGTAGCTCACATATATGTAACGACATACAGGGGCTAAGGAATAGAAGAAGACTCGTCAAGGGAGAAGCGATTTGCGAGTTGGAAATGGAGCAAGGATTGCTGCTGTTGCCATCGGAACATATTTGCTAAAGCTCCCGACTGGACGTATCTTAGAATTGGATAATTGTTATTTCGTTCCTTCGTTAATAAAGAACATTGTATCTATTTCATGTTTGAATGAAAAGGTTATCATTTAACTTTTAGTAACAATTGTTGTTACATAACTTTAAATGGCGTTCTTTATGGGAATGGAACTTTGTGCAATGGCATCTACACGTTAGATTTATCCAGTGACGTTTTCAATATCGAAGTTAGCAACAAACGTGCTCGAATAGATAATCGAATAGACTCCTACACTTGGCATTGCCGTCTTGGCCATGTAAGTAAGAAACGCATGACCGAATTGCACCGATGTGGAATTTTGGAATCATTTGAACCCGATTCATTTGATACATGCGAATCATGCTTAAAAGGCAAGATGACCAAATTACCCTTTTCCGGAAAAGGTAATCCAGTGGGAGAATTGCTTGGTCTAATACATACTGATGTATGTGGACCAATGTCAACTCTTGCACAAGGAGGCTATAGCTACTTCATCACCTTTATCGATGATCACTCACGATTCGGGTACGTGTTCTTGATGAAACACAAATCTGAAGCCTTTGAGAAATTCAAAGAGTTCAGAAATGAAGTAGAGAAACAGCTTGGCAAAAGTATTAAGATACTTCGATCCGATCGGGGTGGTGAATACTTAAGTCAAGAGTTTCAAGATTATCTAAGGGACAATGGGATATTATCCCAATGGACTCCGCCATATACACCACAGCATAATGGTGTATCTGAGAGGCGCAACCGAACCTTGATGGACATGGTTAGGTCGATGATGAATCATGCAACTCTTCCAAAATCCTTTTGGGGCTATGCACTTAAGACAGCTGTTTACTTGCTAAACAGAGTCCCGACCAAGGTAGTCTCTACTACTCCATATGAGAATGGAATAGTAAGAAACCTCACTTAACTCACCTTAAGATATGGGGTTGTCCTGCTTATGTGAAGCGGATTGTATCAGACAAATTGGATGCTAAGTCTGATAAATGTCTATTTATTGGATACCCTAAGGAAACGAAGGGTTACCAATTCTATCATCCCTTGGAACAAAAGGTGTTTGTTTCAAGGCATGCTGTATTTCTGGAAAAAGAATTTCTTTTACAAGAAAACAGTGGGAGTGGCATTGAACTTGATGAAGTTCAAGAAACTCCAATAGACATTACAGAGACACCTAGTCTAGACCCACAACCAATACCTCATAATGATGAGCTATCAGTTGAACCTAAAACTACACCACCTCTTCGTAGATCTGATAGGACACGCAATATTCCAGAGAGATACGGATTTCTCGTAAGTGAATCGAACGACGTGTTACTCATAAGCGATGACGAACCTATCAGTTATGAAGATGTTCTGAAAAGTTCAGAAAGGGACAAATGGCTTGAGGCCATGAAGTCGGAAATGGATTCCATGTACGAAAACCAAGTATGGGACTTGGTTAACCCACCTGAAGGGATTAAGCCCATAGGGTGCAAGTGGGTTTTCAAGAAGAAAACCGACATGGAAGGTAATGTTGTTACCTTTAAGGCTAGATTAGTGGCAAAAGGATATCGTCAGAACAAGGAATTGATTATGACGAAACCTATTCGCCAGTAGCTATGCTTAAATCCATTCGGATGCTCCTAGCCATAGCAGCTCATTATGATTATGAGATATGGCAAATGGATGTGAAAACAGCTTTCCTTAACGGAAACCTGCTTGAGGATGTATACATGATACAACCTGAAGGTTTCACATCGGTTGATAAAACCAAAGTATGCAAGCTTCGACGATCCATATATGGACTGAAGCAAGCATCTAGGAGCTGGAACATCCGTTTTGATGAGACAATCAAAAAGTTTGATTTCTCACAAAATCCTGACGAACCTTGTGTGTACAAGAAGGTTAGTGGGAGTGCAGTCGTATTCCTAGTATTATATGTCGATGACATCTTACTTATAGGAAACGATATATCAGTCTTACAGACAGTTAAAATTTGGTTGTCCAAAACTTTCTCCATGAAAGACCTGGGAGAAGCAACCTATATCCTTGGGATTAGAATCTATAGAGATAGATCAAAACGGTTGCTTGGTCTTTCGCAGTCTACATATATAGACCGAGTGCTAAAAAGGTTTAGCATGTCGGAATCCAAGAAAGGTTACCTTCCCATCAGTCATGGGATCAACCTTTCAAAGTCTATGTGTCCGCGCACAGAAAACGAGAGGATTTGCATGAATAAGATTCCTTATGCATCCGCGATAGGATCTATCATGTATGCTATGTTATGTACAAGGCCCGATATATCGTATGCTTTGAGCGTCACAAGCAGATACCAGTCGGATCCAGGAATGGATCATTGGGCGCTCAAGACAATCCTTAAGTACTTAAGAAGAACTAAGGATGTGTTCCCAATATATGGAGAAGGAGATATGGTAATACGTGGATATACAGATGCCAGTTTCTAGACAGATAAGGATGACTCCAAATCTCAGTCTGGATACGTATTTACTTTGAATGGAGGCGCAATAAGTTGGAAAAGTTCCAAACAAGACACCGTAGCGGATTCTACCACGGAAGCGGAATATATAGCAGCTTCGGAAGCAGCAAACGAAGCAGTCTGGATCAAGAAGTTCGTCTCCGAACTTGGCGTGGTTCCAACCATTGATGATGCAGTGCCAGTTTACTGCGACAACAATGGAGCTATTGCACAAGCAAAGGAACCAAGGTCTCATCAGCGATCCAAACACGTGCTTCGCCGCTATCATCTGATCAGAGAGATTATAAGTAGGAATGATATACAAATTGAGAAAATTCCCACTGAAAGGAATTTACCGGATCCTTTAACAAAAGCCTTGCCTCAGAGCAAATTTGAGGGTCATGTTAGAGCTTGTGGTATTGAATACCGTAGCGATTGGCATTAGGCCAAGTGGGAGTTTGTTAGTGATATGAGAGAAGTGTCCTAAGGCAATCGCCTTATGATTGTAAACATTTATTTCAATAAATGATAATTCACTATTTGAGTATACATTTTGTATTTGATTGGGATCTTAAACTTATCTACTGAATGTCCGCAATACAACTCACAGCATAAGAGAATTTGTGATGGGATCACAACTAGTGATTATCTCTAAATGTGCAAATGTGAAGTATTGAAAATATCCCTAGTCGATGAATTGATAAAAACGGACACTATCAATTCTGTTGAGACTAGCATGGGTTATTCTCTAATCAGCTGATTCTCACTGGCTGGTGACATTGGGATGTCCGGAGATAAACATGGATGCTAGTTAAGGGAACTAGTTCATTGGAGTGACTAGCTGTAGGACTTCATATGGTTATCTATATAGATATGTCAATGAAGTTCTTACTGCGGCTTAAGTGCGATGTTCCTTTGACTTGCGGTGTTCAAGTCCTCTTGGTCATGGAGACTTATACTTTAACATCTTAAGCAAGCATCTCCAAGGAGGTGTGGACCCAGGATGATTGGGTATAATCCGAAGTGCCCGAAGATGTTTGAACAGCCTACAAAGGATTCACCACTCCTTGCGAGGAGATGTATACCCAGGCCTATCGTCGGATTGTTACTCAAAACCTCTGGCCAGAGTATATCATGTTTGGAGTGCGAGTCTCTAAAATACATGAGAGTAATTAGAAATCCAAAGGACGAGAAAGACATTACTTGGGCTAGGTGTGACGTAGTCAGCCTAGTGGGGACTGACACAAATAGACCGTGTCCTGAACCAAGTGGGTATATGTTGGTGAAGGGAATGGGGCACGATTCATTAGAGCTGCTGAAGGGTTTCAGAATTACTTCTGAGGTCAAACCGTTGATCTTTCGATTAATTGGGGGTCATGATGTACTACTAGGTGCCACTCATGATCGTTCTATAATTAGATGATTATAGACGGCCAACATAAATCGAAAGCCTATTTAGTCACACGCACTACGAGTAATCCGAGGGATTTAAAACGAGTTGAAAATTAGATTTTTCGATCAAGAGAAATAAGACGAATCTGAATTTATCAGAGGCGCAATGGAAGCTAAAAATGGCTAAGTCTTTTGAAGGCTTATTGGGCAAATTAAATGAGTTTAATTCGCGATCGGTTCGGCTTGGTTTGGCAGGCCAAAGAGGGTGTAACGCCCCAAAATTCCCATTTTTAGTTCTTAAAGTCCTTAGAATTATTTAAAAATGGTTTAGAAATATTCTAGATATTTTTAGAAATTTTTAGAATATTTTTATGGAATTTTCCGAGTCCGTTTGGTATTTTAAAAAAAAAGAAAGGAAAAAAAAAGGAAAAAAAAAAAGGAAAAACCAATTAAGGGCAGCAGGGGGTTCGAAGCCGCGACCTGCACGAAACCAGGCAAGCGCGCGACCAGCTAGGCTAGGGTATCAAGCACAGCAAAGGGTGGAGAGACTTATATTTAAGGTGTAGTTAGGTCGATCCGCCCCCATTAGTATAAATAGATAAGTTAAGAGAGGAAATTAGAATTTTTGGTTTTCCTCTTCCTCACCCTAGCCGCGCGACATCCTTCCCCTCTCACGCACGCACGCCAACACCAAGCCCTTTCTCTCCTCTTCCAAGGGGCGCCGGCCAAGGAGGGATCAAGGAAAGCGGAGCGTTGCGTTCGTCTCGACGAGGAGAACGCGTAGGCGCGAAGAATTCTCCGAGATCTCAAGTTTCTCCCGAGTCCTAGACGTCAATCTTGGTTGTAAGTCCAAGATATCAATGTAAGTACTGCTCACCTGCAGTAAGAGGCGGTTTTTCCGCGAGAATTTCCTTTAAAAGTTTTTAAAAGAGATATTTCCTTTTGTTTGAGTTTTTGTGCATGTGATCTTAGTTCATTATATGCTTATATATGTTGATTAATACCCTATGTGAGTTTAGGGTCCAAGAAAAGCTATGAGAAAAGAAAAGAAAAGATAAAGATAAGAAAAGAAAAGGCCATGGCCTTAAGAAATCCCCAAAAGTCAAGACTTAGGGATTTTAGCACGCAAGGTGCTCCAGAAAATGCCAAGGCATTTACAGATAAGAAAGAAAAGAAAGAAAAGCTATTTTATTTTATAAGGCCAGTACCCGGCGTCCAAGGGCGTCGTTAAAGAAATCCAGGTGTCCAATTCCAAGGTCTTGGCCCTGGTAGACCAAGGTCTGCTCTATTAGGATTGGTGGCTCGCTACCCCAACCTTTTAGGGAACGCGCATATGAGATGGTACTTACGTCTTCAGTGGATCCAAGTGATTATTATTTTCAAGTATATGCTTTAGCAAAGTTTTCTAAAGTTTAAGAAAGTTTTCAAAAAGTTAAAGAATAGCTAAAGTTTCAAGTTGAGCCAAGAAAAGTAAATTGAGATTTATTATTGCTTGAGTATGCATGTTTTGAGTTATACATGTTCTTAGTTTTCTTTCGAGCATATTAGCATCTCATATGATTTTCATATTGTTCTAGAAGCATGTTTGCACATTTCGAGATTTTGTGAGCTAGATAGTACTTACTAAGCTTTTTGCTTACTAGTTGCATTTCCTCTTATTGCAGATAAAGGTAAAGGCAAGCAATTCTGAAGGAAGGCGACGAGGCGGTGCTGAGAAAAGTGTGTGTGGTGGCTGATTATGGAGAGATCTTTGGCACAAGACAATTTAGTTATTTAATTCACAATGTTATAGTTCATTTGAATTTCAAGTTTTTGTTTTATGGAGTTTAGCGAACATTTAAGTTTTGGATAGTTTTACATACTCAATTTCTTAGAGTAAAGATTCCATGTCATTTCTTTTAGCCTATATATTCTTATGACTGCACTGGATGAGTAGAATTGTGAGTAGTTAGAGATATTGATACTTAGTTAGAGAAATAGATGCATGTGCCAAGATAGTATCAATTTCTTCTTTGAATTAAGTTTCATTGCTTAAATATGTTTAGAAAAGTTGCATTCACATTTCATGATGCTTTAGCAAGGTCATAGAGCATGTATTTGGTTATATGAATGTATAGAAGTCAAGATTGGTACAAACTTTAGTGTTAAAGTTCATATAACTTGTATAGTTTATTTTCTTCCGCAAAAGTCCAAATTTCAAGTTTATGGATTCGTTTTGATTGGCTAAACTCATTTGAAAACTGTCATAGAGTGTAGAAATGGTGTCATGATTCCATATGGCTCGAAATTATAAGTTTGGAGGAGCTGTGAAGCAACTGTCGAAAACCTGAAAATTCAGATTTCAGGCTATCAGTCGACTGATACAGTATCAGTCGACTGATACCCGACTGTGGTGTTGGGCGAGGCAAGCTTCAAAGTGTACCATATGTGAGCTTTTGAGATAGAAAGTGTGATATGTTATTATACATGACTGCTTAAGTTAGAATATAATTGTTAGATGAATTTAAAAGTTTAAAAAAAAAAGATTTCCGCATTTTTAGTCATGTATCAAAAGTAGAGAAGTAGAGAGAAGTAACGATCCGTCTGAAGGTAGAGAAGGCGGGTCGCTACAGAGGGTGCCAAACCCCTTGGGATGGCCGGCCACATTAAAGGGAAGAAACCAATTTAATTGGTTTAATTAATAAAATAAATCTAGTGCGATTTGTTTTATAAATTATGGATAAATAAATTTGTGTAAAGAAATTTATATAAATAAATTTATAGAAATTTATTCTTTTTATGGAAATTAAAATGATCCATGAAATGGTTTATTTTAATTTTATAAAATCAATTATGAATTGATTTTTCCATAATAAGAAAGTTTGTAAATTTCTTATAAAATTTATTTCATAATAAAAGGGGAGATTAATTAGTTTTAATATAAAGTTAGTTATAATAAAATTCATAAGAGAATTTATAGGATAAATTTCTTATGATAACTAATTAGTTTTATTATAAAGATAGTTATAATAAAACTTGGTTTAAACGGAATAATTCATAAGAGAATTTATAGGATAAATTTCTTATGTTAACTAATTAGTTTTATTATAAAGTTAGTTATAATAAAACTTGGTTTAAACGGAATAATTCATAAGAGAATTTATAGGATAAATTTCTTATGATAACTAATTCCGTTAATTCCGTTAAGAGGGAGACTTGGCAAGGGAGATGCTACTATATATAGGAACCAAAGGCAAGCCCTTAGTTCTAATCGAAATAGCGATCAAGAGATTAACTCTCTCCCTCTCTCTCTCTTATTCTCTTCTCCCTCTCTTCCCCTTAGGGCCGGCGCCCTCCTTGAAGATTAGGGTCGGCTCCCCTTGTCCAAGTTAGGGCCGGCGCACCCTCATCCCTCCAAGTGGTTGGCGTGAGCAAGGATCGCCAAGGAGAAGCCAAACAAGAAGAAGAAGAAGCGGATCACATCTCCCTCCTTCTCGGAATTTTGATTCCGTTAACTTGGTGGTTAGTTTCCTATCTTTTCTCTTGTCTTCTAGCAGTGCCTTCGGAGGATCTAGTAGTTCTCGTTGGCACAAAACTCGTGACTTTGCGAAATCATCCCGAAGAGAACTCGGCGTGGACGCGAATAGAGGCGGAGCTTCCAAGGGACGCTACGGTTAGATCTCGTCCCTTTCTTCGAGTTACGAAAGGTATAAAGTAAATTAGTTTACTTTTCCGCAAAGTTTTATTTTATGATTATGTCAACACACCATAAGGTTGCATGCTAGATACGAAGTTAAAATAATTTAGGAAATTATTTTATGCAAATTCTTCCGCTGCACGTAAAAATTTAAAATTTTACGAACTCGTATCCTTGTCGACATGCACCCGGTCCCAACACGCCCGGGAGCACGGGGGCGCCCCGCCCATGAGCTGTCGAAGCCTGCCTTTACTTCTTGTGTTTTGTGTTCACCTTGGGGGCGCCCGGGACACTCCGGGCACCTTGGTCAGCTGCTGCCTCACTCCTTTGAGGCTCTCTGAGCTGCAGACACTCGTTCCTTCGGTCCTGCATCCAGGGTTAGTCCAAAACAACATAAAGCAATAAAATGTTAGTTTATACAACCTTAGCTGTCTTGGTTCTGACTTTAGGCCTCCAAAATGGAGTCCTAGGTCGAACCGACGCCTACTGTTCCCTCAACGGGGAACGCGTCCTCACCTACTCCTCTCGGGAGAATGTACCTGATGCCAATCGGCTCCTCCGGTTGGAATTTTTCCTAGCAGTCCTTCGCCAGGTGCCTAGCTGTCCTTCGCCAGGTCTTCAGTACCAAGCTGCCCTTCGCCAGGTGCCTAGCAGTCCTTCGCTAGGGCTTTGTATCCTGACATTCCCTCGCCAGGTGCCTAGCTGTCCTTCGCCAGGTCTTTGTATCCTGGCATTCCCTCGCCAGGTGCCTAGCTGTCCTTCGCTATGTCTTTGTATCCTGGCATTCCTTCGCCAGGTGCCTAGCTGTCCTTCGCTAGGGCTTTGCCTGCACACTTGGGTAACATGTTAGACAAACAATATACCTTAACTTTTGAACCCTGTTGCCATTATCAAAATACAGGTTTGACTTGGGTGCTTTTTGCACCAACAGTAGGAAGTAGACAATTTATGCACATCCCCATATTTGTTGAGTAAAACTTTCATGTGCTTATTGCAAAAATGTGAACCTTGATCACTTATGATATCTCTTAGAATTCCAAACCTACAAAAAATGTGTGACCTAACAAAGCTCACAACAACACAAGAATCGTCAGTCCTGGAGGGAATGACCTCCACCCATTTAGATACATAATCAACAGCAAGTAATATATACAAAAATCCACAAGATGCAAGAAAAGGTCCCATAAAGTCTATCCCCCATAAATCAAAATTTTCACAAAAAGCATAGTTTGTAGGGGCATTTCATTCCTAGCTCCTATGTTTCCTGTTCTCTGACATCTATCACAGTTTTTATAAAATAGATAAGCATCATGAAATAAAGTAGGCCAATATAATCCACACTCTAAAACTTTCCTAGCAGTTCTCTGTGGACCAAAATGTCCTCCACAGGCTGACGAATGACAAAGTGTAAGAACTGAATGAAACTCATGGTCAGGTATGCATCTTCTAATTATTTGATCACTACAAAATTTCCACAAGTAAGGATCATCCCACACATAGAATTTAGTATCACTTTAAAATTTATCTTTCTTAGCCTTAGTAAATTATGTAGGAAAAATATTAGCTGCTAAATAGTTAACTAGATCTGCATACCATGGCGACTCACTATGCACCACTAAAAGGTGTTCATCTCTAAAATCATCATCAATGGTTGTAAGGTGTCAATCTCCCTCTATTATGCTCAAATGATCTTCCACAAAGTTCTCCTTGCCACTCCTATTTCGAATCTCCAGATCAAACTTTTGAAGTAGAAGCATCCATCTAATCAATCTGGGCTTTGCATCCGGCTTCTTCAGAAGATACTTCAAGGCTGCATGATCAAAAATACAATCACGTGAGAACATAACAAATATGATCTAAACCTATCAAAAGCAAAAATAATAGAAAGGAGCTCTTTTTCTGTGGTGGTGTAGTTGGCCTGAGAAGCATCTAAAGTCTTAGAAGCATAGCAAATAACATGTGACACTCTATCTACCCTCTGTGCCAGTACAGCTCCTACAGCAAAATTTGAAGCGTCACACATTAACTCAAAAGGTAAATTCCAATCAGGGGGTCTAATAATAGGAGCTGAAATAAGAGCCTCCCTCAATCTCTGAAAAGCTTCCTTACATTTTTCATCAAAACAAAAATCCACATCCTTCTGCAAAAGTCTAGTCAAAGGGTGAGCAATATCACTGAAGTCTCTAATAAATCTCCTGTAGAATCCTGCATGGCCAAGAAAAGCTCGAACATCCCGTACTTATACGGGTAAGATAAAAAAGATATAACACTAACTATAGCAGGATCTACTTCAATGTCTTTCCTAGAGACTATATATCTTAACACAATACCATGCTCTACCATAAAATGTCATTTTTCAAAATTCATGACAAGATTAGTTTCAATGCATCTATGGAGTACCCTAGACAAATTATCCAAACAAGTATCAAATGATGTGCCAAATACAGAAAAATCATCCATGAAAATTTTCATGCAGTGTTCTAATAACTCACCAAAAATACTCACCATACACCGCTGGAAAGTCCCTGGGGTGTTGCAAAGTCCGAATGACATGCGTCTATAAGCAAATGTACCGTAAGGACAAGTGAAAGTGGTCTTCTCCTGATCCTCCGGGTCTATACAAATATGAAAATAACCTGAATAACCATCTAGGAAGCAGTAGTGAGACTTCCCTGCCAACCTCTCTAACATCTGATCAATAAAAGGCAAGGGATAGTGATCTTTCCTCGTGACTTGGTTCAACTTCCTGTAATCAGTACAAACTCTCCATGAATTCTTCACCCTAGTAGGCACTAACACATTAGTCTCATTAGCCACCACTGTCACTCTTGATTTCTTAGGAACCACATGAATAGGACTAACCCACTTACTGTAGAAATAGGGTATATAATGTCTGCCTGTAAAAGTCTAGTCACCTCTTTCTTTACAACATCTAAAATCAATGGACTTAGCCTTCTCTGTGGATGCCTGACTGGCTTCACATTCTCTTCTAAAAATATCCTATGCATACAAATAGTGGGGCTAATACCAGGTATGTCAGCTAATGTCCACCCAATAACTCTCTTATGCTGCCTCAGAACTTGCAATAATTTTTCCTCTTGCTCTGAATCCAAGTTCTAGACTATGATAATAGGTAAACTCTTCTCCTCTCCCAAATAAACATACTTCAAATGTTCTGGCAATGACTTTAACTCAATCTATGACTGCTCAGTAGGTATGGGTGATCCCTGGGGCTCAGAGCAATCCCCTACACTCTCACACCTATCCTCTGAATCTCGTGACACATCAATCAATATAGGTGATCCCTGGGGCTCAGTGCAATCCCCTACACCTATAGAATCATCTCCAATTGAATGTGAATCAGATACAATCTTCAAATCAGCCACCTCTATAGCTAGTGCCTCCTCAGCCTCCTCTGAACAAAAATACCCTCTGTGAATACTATGTGAAACTCTGTCAGCAAGTAACTCTGCAATCAATCAACTCATCTGAAATATCCATGCTCATAATAGAATGATCCTCTCTGGGGTGCTTCATAGAATCAAAAATACTGAACTGCACCACTGTGTCTCCTATCTCCATAGAAAGTGTGCTTGCATATACATCAATCTTTGTCTTTGCAGTCTTCAAGAATGGTCTCCCAAGAATAAGTGGAGATCTATATGCTAGATAATCCCCCTCCATGTCCATGATATAGAAATCCGCAGGAAAAATCAAATCCTTCACCTTCACTAATGCATCTTCAATGATTCCAACTGGATGAGTCTGACTCCTGTCTGCTAACTGAATAACCACTCTTGTAGGTTGCATAGGTCCAATACCAAGCATCTGAAAAACTGATCTAGGCATCACCTTAATAGAAGCTCCCAAATCTAACATAGCATCATGAAAAAGAGTCCTCCCAATCTCACAGGACACAGTAAATACTCCTGGATCTTCACATTTCTGAGGAATAGAATGAATAAGGGCTGAGACATTCTTCCATAAATTGACCAATTCATTCTCCTTTAGCTTCTTCTTGTGCACACACAAATCCTTAAGAAATTTAGAATATTTAAGAATTTGCTTGATCATGGTCAACAATGACACATTAATTTCCACCTTACTGAAAAGTTTCTCAAGCTCTTGATACTCCTTTTCCTTCTCCTCTTCTACATGCTTCTTTGCTTGAGTCTTGCGCTGTGGGAAGGGTAAAGGGACCCTCGGTTCCTCCTCTTGAGCCGAAACCTTTCGAATTGAATTTTGAGCAGTTTTTTCAAGTGGAGTAGCTACTGTAAATGACATTTTCACACTGATTTCTTATTGTTCTTCGACCAAAATCACAGGATCAATAGAAGAAGGACTTAGGGTTGAACTAGGGTCACAACTAACTGATTTAGAACCCATTTCGGGACTGATCTGAGTTGGAAAACTAGGTGCTATAAATTTTTCAAAAAAATCAACACTTGGAGTGTTTAAACTTGAAGCAATCTTCCCACTCCTCAAAGTTATGGCACTAATATTTCCTTTAGGATTAGGAGTAGCTTGAGAAGGTAGTTGACTCAATCATTGAGCTTGCATTTGATTTATCCCATTTGCTAGTTGTCCAATGTGTCTTTCAATGTTTTGAAGGGTGGAATCATTCTTTTGTTGCCCTTGTTGTTGTTGTAAAATTTGTTGTTGTTGAAGAATTTGTTGCATCATCTCTTCTAGCTTTTGTTGTTGAGCATTAAACCCACTAGAGTTCCTAAAGCATCCTTGATTAGTTTGGGACTTTTGTTGGCCTTGAAATGAAGGAGGAGGCTGCTGAAAATTATGACTTTGCTGTGAACATTGAAAATGAGATTGTTGGGGATGATTAAATGGTTGAATGGGCTGTTAAAATTGCTGTAAATTAGGTTGGGAACTAGGTTGAAATTGCTGAAAATTATTATTCTGAAAATTCTGATTTTGAGGCTGAAATTGTTAGTGTGAAGGATGAAATTGTTGGGGCTGAAATTGTTGACTTTAAAACTGAAATTTCAGATTGTATGGTTGAAAAACTTGTTGTGATGTTTGAAAACCTTGCTAATTATGATGAAAACCTTGCCGATTTTGCTGGAATTGAGGCTGAAAAGACTGAGTTGGTTGCTGAAATTGCTAATTTTGCTGGAATTGTGGCTGCAATTGATGATTCCCTTGCTGAAAATTCGGCTGGAATTGTTCTAGGGGCTGTTGTGAAGGATTTTGTTGATAGAAAGAGTTTCCATACTTCAAATTAGGGTGATCTCTCCATCCCGGATTGTAAGTAGATGAATAAGGGCCATTCCTTGATTGAAATTGGCCTCCTCTAGTCAAACCGGCTAATGATTCATCTTGTTGTAAGTTTGGGCACAAATCCAAGTTATGCTCTTGGCTTGAGCAAATGCTACACAATCTCATCACTTGATTTGTAGGTGAAGCTACCGAAAAGTTTTGATTTTGGCTCACATTATCAATGTCATTTGCTTCACCAAAGAAGTAAGCTCCATTAAAGAACTCGTGATCTCTTTTTGTTCATTTGAAACCATTTGAACTTCATTCACCCCTATAGTGGAAAGAGCCCTACTTCCAAATTATTGAGAGTTCTCTACCATATTTTGAATCAATTCTCTAGCTTGATCTAGTGTCTTGTTCACTAGAGCTCCTCCAGCTGTAGCATCAATCATAATTCTATGCATCTGAAGTAGATATTAATCGAAATACTAAATAAGAAGTTGCTCACTGATTTGATGTTATGGACAACTTGAGCACAGCTTATTGAATCGTTCCCAATAATCATATAAGGTCTCTCCCACCACTTGTTGAATACCACAGATGCTTTTCCTGATAATAGCAATTCTTGAAGCAGGAAAATACTTCTCTAAAAATGCCTTCTTCATGGCAATCCAACTTGAAACATGTCCAGTAGGCAAATAATAGAACCAGTCTTTAGCTACTCCAGTCAAAGTAAATGGAAATGCCCTTAATTTGATATTCTCTTCTGAAATCCCTTGAGGCTTCATAGTGGAGCATACTACATGGAACTCATGCAAATGTTTATTAGGATCCTCTCCTGATTGTCCTTGAAACTTGGGAAGTAGATGGATAAGGCCTGATCTCAGCTCAAAATCACCAGCTAACTCTGGATAAGCAATACAGGAATACTGAAATGCATCATCAGAGGCTGCAAGTTCCTTCATAGTTTTCTGATGTTCTGCCATGGGACTGCTTGAATGAGTGGAAATAATTTCACTAGCTTCTGAAACGCTTCCTTGATTTCTCCTAGCTCTGAATGTTCTTTCAATCTCAGGATCAAACTCCACAAGATCACCACCTGCAGTCCTAGTCATAAACCAAACAAAAATGGCAGTAAATGTATATAGAAAGATAATGTAAATAAAATAGATCACAAAATATGAAATAAAATCACAGAATATGAAACTAAGCACAAGCTCAAACCAAACAAACTCAAATAGTGTAGTTCCCCGGCAACGACGAAAAAAATTTGATGGGCCCCCACAATCAGTGATACGAATGAGCCTCAAATTTGAATTTATAAGTTGAAAACCCTTAATCTCACAAAGCTAAATATAGTATAGGGGCCTCAAGTCGTATTTTTTCAAGGACTAGTTATGAATGTTTAACTCAAGCTTGAATTTTGTCGTTTATGTTTTGGGTTTTCAAATAAGATGGGAGTTTGTTTTGCAATAAGGAATGAAAATATAGTTGAAACAGAATGAACTCAACTAAGCAGAAATTAACAAGGAAATTGTGAAAACTAAACTTAACCTATTTAGAAATTGAGCAATTCAATACGAAATTATGAAATTGAAGGGCAAAACTAATATCAAGGCAGGAAAGCAATAGATCTGTAACTAACTTCAGAAATGAGAAGTTGAAACAAAGCTGAATACAGAAAACAGGGTTGAATTATAGCAAAGAAATGCCTGATCGGTCTACAGACCAATCAAATACAAGCCTGATCGATCGATAGACCGATCAGATACAAACCTGATCGGTCGATAGACCGATCAAATATTGTCTTGATCGGTCAAACATACCAATCAGTTACCTGATGAAAACTGATACAGATTGAAACAAACGAAGGAAATGAATTCAGAATTGAAATTTATAGAGAATTAACACCTGATCAGATTCTTCACCCAAGAACTGCATCTTGTCGTCACACAAGAACCCAGCCAGAGACCCTCTAGCTTGGAAACAAGCAAAACCTGATTCCCGTGAGTAGTTTAGCTTTAGCTTGATGTTCTAGTTGAATTTTCCTTCCGATCACTTCCTTCTTGATGCTTTGGATGGCGATTGTGCTAAGGAACCTTCAAAAGCTCTCAGAGAACCCTTCCAATTGCTCTGATGGCTCCGATCGATGAAGACAACGATCGAACCGAACTCGATCAGAAGAAGCAGAGCACGTCGGCGAAACCCTCACCTGGGCCCTTTCAGCGATGAATCAATTAGCAAACTTCATGGAGAATCGATCTTGATAACTCGAAGTCTTGAACAAAGCGTAGATCTGACGTGGTTGCGCACGATCAGAGAAGAAAACAATGAAGAAAACGATGAACAGATGAAAAAACTCGTGACTCTGCGACAACCCTGAGCTGGGCGGAGAAGTTTTTGATTTAACTTATCTCATTTGAATTTGAATGGCTGTGATCATCTTCACTCTATCCAACGGTCAGATCAGCTTGGATCGGAATCAAACTTCCCAAATTTCCATCAATGGGCAGGATCTGCTTCTCCTTAGCTTGGATCGATCAGATCTGCAACGGATGGTTCAGATTACCCTTCCTTTTGAATGGATGGTCTAGACTCCTCTTAAGCTTGATCCAACGGTCAGATGACTTTTGATTTGGCCGAAAACTTAAGATCTTGATCTATGGTCTTGATTAACTCTGTCTTGAGCTCGGATTGATCAGAAAGTGATGGATGCTCAGATCTCACCGTTTCTTGATTGGACGACCCACATTTATCCATCTCTTGATCCTCTTGATTGAAGCTAAGTCTAAACTCAAGTTTGATCCAATCTGATCTAGGTCCATGATCATTCGAAGCCTACAAAATTAGATTCAAATTTAATGCCAAAACATTTCAAATATAAAAAAATTGTAATCAAAAGCTAAAATAGACATGCATCATGGAACCTAGGTATAAATGCAAGACTAAGCATGTAAAAAGGGTTCAAAACATAGATTTAAGAGCCTAAATTGATAATAAAATGGTAATTATCAATATTCTGTTACTTTTGATAATAAAGTTATTATTAAGAGAAACAGAAAGATTATCTGTTCGGGTACAATGGTCGGCAATCTGTATACTCTAGAACCAATCCTCCCATGATGCATACTGAAGTAAATAGCTCATCATCTAACTCAAATAAGAGAAAAGAGCCTTCTAGATGAATCAGGCATATCTTTGGCACCTTAGGCAAGCAATCGCCTTATGATTGTAAACATTTATTTCAATAAATGATAATTCACTATTTGAGTATACATGTTTGTGTATTTGATTGGGATCTTAAACTCATCTACTGAATGTCCGCCATACAGTTCACAGCATACGAGAATTTGTGATGGGATCACAACTAGTGATTATCTCTAAATGTGCAATGTGAAGTGTTGGAAATATCCCTAGTCGATGAATTGATAAATACGGACATTATCAGTTCTGTTGAGACTAGCATGGGTTATTCTCTATTCAGCTAATTCTCACTGGCTGGTGACATTGGGATGTCCAGAGATAAACATGGATGCTAGTTAAGGGAACTAGTTCATTGGAGTGACTAGCTGTAAGACATCATATGGGAATCTACATGTAGATATGTCAATGAAGATCTTACTGCGGCTTAAGTGCGATGTCCT
>JAGFNQ010001962.1:247416-332978 GCA_024364735.1 Boesenbergia rotunda | reverse complement strand
GTTTTATTATAAAGTTAGTTATAATAAAACTTGGCTTAAAACGGAATAATTCATAAAAGAATTTATAGGATAAATTTCTTATGAAAAATTCCGTTAAAGAGGAGACTTGGCATGGGAGAAGCAACTATATAAGGAACCAAAGGCAAGCTTTGATTCCAATATAGATCACAAGATACCCTAGCCTTTCCTTCTCTCCTCTCCTCTCTCTCTCTCTATGGGGGGGCCGAGATGGTTGCTCACGGCAACCTTCATGTTCGGTGGAGCAAGCGATTTGGCGTTGGCTGTATCTTCTCCAAGCATGGTGCGCGTGAGCAAGAAGGCTGCTCATCCTCTGTGGAGAATTGCGCATGCAAGAAATTGCTCTCCACGAAAGCAATTAATTTGCCCAAGCAAATTACCGCATGCAAGAAATTGCTCTCCACGAAAGCAATTAATTTGCCCAAGCAAATTACCGCATGCAAGAAATTAATGCCCAAGCAAATTAGAAATTGCGTTCCAAGCAATTAATTTGTCGAAGCAAATTAATTTGCCGTATGCATGCAATTGTTGTTCACGCCACACAAACCAAGTTGCTTACGGCTCGGGCGCCGACAACGGAGGAGAAGAGTGGTGGTAAGTCTTTCGATTTGATTATTCTCTTGATCTTCTAGTTGTGCCTTCCGAGAATCTAGTAGTTCTCGTCGGCACAAAACTCGTGGCTTTGCGAAGTCATCCCGAAGAGAACTCGGCGTGGATGCGAATAGAGGCGGAGCTTCCAAGGGACGCTACGGTTGGATCTCATCCCTTTTCTTCGAGTTACGCGAGGTACTTAGTAAATTAGTTTACTTTTCCGCAAAGTTTTATTTATGATCATGTCCACACACCATAAGGTTGCATGCTAGATACGTGGTTAGAATAATTTGAGAAATTATTTTATGCTAATTCTTCTGCTGCACGTAAAAATTTAAAATTTTACGAACCCGTATCCTTGTCAACATGCACCCGGTCCCAACATTTACAAGGTTCGGGGATAATTTGCCCCTACTCTTTGGCGTGCCCTTAAGGTCGGCGATCCCTTGATCGTCGGCAGATCAAGCCCCGGATGATCCGGATAAAAAGCAACCTCCTTCTCGGTGGAATAACCTCTCCACAGCGTTTCAATCAAAGATACAGTTTTTGTTGGGACCGGGTGTATGTTGACATGGATGCGGGTTCGTAATTTTAAAATTAATTACGTGCAGCGGAAGGTTTAGCATAAATAATTTCTCAAATTATTTAACCACACATCTAAGCATGCAATCTTATGTTGTGTAGACATGATCATATATTTAAAATTTTACAGAAACGTAAACTAATTTACTTGTTACCTCACGTAACTCGAAGAAAGGGATGAGATCCAACCGTAAGCGTCCCTCGGAAGCTCCGCCTCTATTCGCGTCCATGCCGAGTATCTTCGGGATGACTTCGCAAAGCCACGAGTTTCATGTTCTCGATAACTACTAGATTCTCCTAGAACGCGACAAAAACCAAGAGAGAAGTAATCACATCGGAAAAACTCACCACCAAGGTTGGCCGGAATCACAATTCCGGCGAGAAGGAGGAAGATGACTTGCGCCCAATCCTAAGGTGATGATGGCCGGAGAGGAAGATCGTCCCAACGGAAGAACTTCGTCTCCTCGGTGATTCTCCTTGTGCTCACGGCAAGAAGGGGGAGAGGCTTGTGGCCGGCCAAGAGGAAGAAGGGGGGAGAGGGAGAGAGCCCAAGCAAGAATACTTGGATTATTTCGAATGAATTCCAAGCCTTGCCTTGGGTCCTTTATATAGTGGTCTCTCAACCGCCAAGTCTCTTTTTTACTTATGGAATAAATTCTCATAAAAAATTTATCATATAAATTTTCTATGACTTATTCCATCATGCCAAGTCTTGATTTTATATCATGGTTAAAATCATATTTTAATTCATGATAAAAATCAACCA
Source organism: Boesenbergia rotunda (assembly GCA_024364735.1). Taxonomy (NCBI): domain Eukaryota; kingdom Viridiplantae; phylum Streptophyta; class Magnoliopsida; order Zingiberales; family Zingiberaceae; genus Boesenbergia; species Boesenbergia rotunda. The sequence goes on along the minus strand of JAGFNQ010001962.1, from coordinate 331,021 downwards.
AGTCTCTTTTTCTTATGGAATGAATTTTCATAAGAAATTTATCATATAAATTTCTTTATATAAATTTCTTTATCATAGTAAATCAATCCATGATTGATTTTATAAAATAAAATAAACCAATCCATGGTTCATTTTAATTTTCATGAAAAATAAATTTCTTTATATAAATTTCTTTATATAAATTTCTTTATCATGGTAAATCAATCCATGATTGATTTTATAAAATAAAATAAACCAATCCATGGTTCATTTTAATTTCCATGAAAAATAAATTTTATATAAATTTTTTTATATAAATTTCTTTATCATGGTAAATCAATCCATGATTGATTTTATAAAATAAAATAAACCAATCCATGGTTCATTTTAATTTCCATAAAAAATAAACCAAACCTTGGTTTATATATATACAATTTATATCATCCATAATTTTATAAAACAAACCACACTTGATTTATTTTATAAATTGAACCAAACAATTTGGTTCCCTCCCTTTGTTGTGGTCGGCCAAGCAAAGAGGGTAAGGACCCTCTTTGGCAGGCCTATCCAGGCCACGCCCCAATGAATTAAACTCATTTAATTCATTTATTAAGTCTTCAAAAGACTTAGCCATTTTACGCTTCCGATGCATCTCTGAAAAATTCAAATTCGACTTATCGTTTGGCTCAACCAAACCTAATCTCTCTTGATTGGAAAATTCAATTTTCAACTCGTTTTAAATCACTCGGATTACTCGTAGTGCGTGTGACTAAATAGGATTTCGATTTATGTTGGCCGTCTATAATTAACCAATTATAGAACGATCATGAGTGACACCTAGTAGTACATCATGATCCCCAATTAATCGAAAGATTAACTGTTGACCTCAAAAACAATTCTGAAACCCTTCAGCAGCTATAATGAATCGTGCCCCATTCCCTTCACCATCTTATACCCACATGGTTTAGGACATGGTCTATGTGTGTCAGTCCCCACTAGGCTGACTACGTCACACCTAGCCCAAGTAACGTTTTCTCGTCCTACGGATTCTAATTACTCTCATGTATCTAAGAGATTCATACTCTGAACATGTCATGCTCTGGCCAGAGGCTTCGAGTAACAATCCGATGATAGGCCTTGGGTATACATCTCCTCGCAAGGAGTGGTGAATCCTTTGTAGGCTGTTCAAACATCTTCGGGCACTTCGGCTTATACCCAATCATCCTAGGTCCACACCTCCTTGGAGATGCTTGCTTAAGATGTCAAAGTATAAGTCTCCATGACCAAGATGACTTGAACACCGCAAGTCAAAGGAACATCGCACTTAAGCTGCAGTAAGAACTTCACTGACATGTCTATATGTAGACAACTATGTGAAGTTTTACAGCCAGTCACTCCAATGAACTAGTTCCCTTAACTAGCATTCATGTTTATCTCCGGACATCCCAATGTCACCAGCCAGTGAGAATCAGCTGATTAGAGAATAACACATGCTAGTCTCAACAGAATTGATAGTGTCCGTATTTATCAATTCATCGACTAGGGACAATTTCAATACTTCACAATTGCACATGTAGAGATAATCACTAGTTGTGAATTCATCACAAATTCTCTCATGTTGTGAATTGTATTGCGGACATTCAGTAAATGAGTTTAAGATCTCAATCAAATACATAAACATGTATGCTCAAATAGTGAATATTCATTTATTAAAATAAATGATTACAATCATAAGGCAATTGCCTTAGGACAATTTTCTCATATCACTAACAAACTCCCACTTGGCCTAATGCCAATCGCTACGGTATCCAATACCACAGGCTCTATCATGACCCTCAAACTTGCTTTGAAAGGCTTTAGTTAAAGGATCCGCTAAATTCCTTTCAGTGGGAATATTCTCAATTTGTATATCATTCTTACTTATAATCTCTCTGATCAGATGATAGCGGCGAAGCACATGTTTAGATCGCTAATGAGACCTTGGTTCCTATGCTTGTGCAATAGCTCCATTGTTGTCGCAATAAACTGTAGGACCGGTGCCGTCGATAGAGGGGGGGTGAATATCGACAGTCGTTTTTCAGAAATATTCATAAAGCTTTCGTTCGTTCTAGACTTAGAATATTAGTAGCACAGCGGAAAAGTAAAAACAAAAAAATAAATGTAATACAGAAGGACGCGCGGGATTTATTTACTTGGTTCCCGACCCCCCCTGGGTCAGTACGTCCAAGGCCTATGTACTCGGCGTGAGTCCACTATTGGTCTCCTTTCTGAAATTTCCGAAGGCGGAGAAAACCCGTCTTACAGTTTGATTCACAAGCAAAAGGATAATTAAAATTAATTGCAGAATGTAAATCAAACCAAAACAACTTATGTCGAAGCGTCAGCCGATCTGGACCTTCGAAGTGCCGCGCACTTCCTCCTGGAGCGTCCCGGTCGTAGAGCCTCGTCATTAGCGCGTTGTCGTCGGTCGGAATGATCAGAATGGCTCTGGAATGATGTATTTGAAGCAGAGGGGTCGAAGCCCCTTATATAGGCCTCCTGGGGGCGCCCTGGACGCTGGGGGCGCCCCGGAAGACTCGGTCAAACCTTATCCTTGCGCCTACCTCGCCGCAGGTGATAAGATCATTGACCAGGGTGCCCCGGACGCTCCGAACGCCCCCGTGTGGGCTTATCCTGTGTTCTGACTTCGAAACAGCAAAACAGCTACGAATCCGGGTGCCCCGGACGCTCCGGGCGCCCCGGTTGACACCTGTTCTGCATAAACCACGTTTCCTGCTTCTTTAGTACAGTCTGGGGGCGCCCCCCTTGCTGGGGGCGCCCTGGCTGCATGGGGGCACCCCCAATGATGGGGGCGCCCTACTTAGGGCCTCCAACAGGTTTTTAGCTGGTTTAACTGCTTTGTCTCCGGTTCTTGATACCTGCAAGATACACAAACACAAAGCATGGATACATATAATGTTAGCCTTAGAGACTTGGTTCGGACTTCGAATTTGCACGAAACCCTAGGTCGAACTGGCACGAGTTCCTATCCCCGAGAACTCGCCCTTCACCTACTCCTTTCAGGAGACGGTTGCCACCCAGTCCTTCGGGTGGACTTTTGCTTAGCTTCCGATACCTCCGGACCTTGAGACGCCCAAACCCTGACCCGTCTCTACTCCTGTCCTTAGTCATCGCTCAGCTAAGTTGCTTAGTCCCTTGGACCAAGTCTTCATTCCCTAGCATTCCTTCGCCAGGTGCCTAGCAGCCCTTCGCTAGGTCTTTGTTACCAAGCGGTCCTTCGTCTGGTGCCTAGCAATCCTTCGCTAGGCCTTCTATGCATAGCAGCCCTTCGCTAGGTGCCTAGCAGCCCTTCGCTAGGTCTTCTATGCCTAGTAGTCCTTCACTAGGTGCCTAGCAGCCCTTCGCTAGGTCTTAGGGTTACGATACCTAGCAGCCCTTCGCTAGGTGCCTAGCAGCCCTTCGCTAGGTCTTGGGGTTTCGATGCCTAGATTAACTAGGACTTTTCTTCAGCTTAGTTTACTTCACTTTTGCTCCCCTTTGTCTGTTCAATATATCACTGACTTAAGTGAATTGACAAACATTAAAACACTTAAAGAGGAACATCATTGATGCAACTTGCACCAACAATCTCCCCCTTTTTGATGTTTGACAATAACTTAAGTTAGATTGGTTTAAAGGGGCTAACTTATTGTCCTTGGGATCAACAAAAAAATGACCTTAGTTTTGAAAATATATTTTTGATCCTGGAAAAAAAAAAAATTCCTAACTTAAGCACACCTTCCTAACTTAAGCACACCTCTCCCCCTTTGTCATACATAAAAAAAAACCAAAAAAGATACTTGCACCAACAATGAAAACCTTTGGTTCCTTTTTTTTTAAAAAAATACTACTAAATTTTTGAAAGCATAGCATAAAACTAATACTTGAGTATTTTGAACTCATAAGACATAGACAATATTTTTGAGAAAATATCGGATTTTTGAAGGTACAAATATTTTGAAAAAATGATCTTTGGAGCATGCAAGTACTTTTGAGAGAATAGATTGAGCAGTTTTGAAAAATATTTTGAAAAATGTAAGTTTTTCTGAAAAATATTATACATATTTTGCCAGTACTAACTATATTTTGAAAAAGATGAGACTTTGAAAAGTTTTGAAAAAGTATTATGCATTTTGAAAGTATACTATTTTACTTGACTTGGTTTCTTTTCAGTCTGACACAATCCTAGGAAACCTTGTTGACTACAAGGACATTTTCCTAAGTGTCCTGGAAATTTTTCAAACTCAAGTAAATATAAAAATAATTTCAAATTGATAAAAAAACAGATGAATTTTTGAAAATAATAGTTTTTTTTTAAAATTGATACTATTTTGAAAGAATACTTATGTTTTCAACAGGATTTGAAAATACCGTGCATGAAAACATTTGAAATATTCAATAATTCTTTTAATTTGATCTCCCCCTAAACTTGACCTAGTCCTGGGAAGCTTGTTGACCACAAGTACTCTTCCTCTGAGTCTTAAGGTTTGATTCAGATCAAAAGAATAATTTAATAATTTTTAAAATAAATAATTTGATACTTGTCAGAATATTGACTCAGACTCCCCCTAAAACTGACACGTCCTAGGAGTCCTTTTAGATCATGAAGTGGACCTTCCTCTGTGTCTTTAGGGTTTATCAAAATCAAACAAGACAGATAAATTTTACAACCTAAACATTTTTCGAAAAACACAAGTGATAACGATTTAAAGATCAGTTTTCGAAAAGTATTTTCAAATAATAGTAATTTTTTCAGTGTAGTTTTCGAAATAAAAAAAATCACTTCCCCTGTATCCGATACCGTTTGACTCTATCTAAGTGCCTTAAGGAACTTTTAGTATTGTCCTAAGAGGCTTGTGTCTAATTGCGTGAGTCAAATAATTTTTGAAAAGATATAATTTTTGAAAAACGTATAATATGTATATTCAATCAGACAAGCATGAATTCCATAAAAACATTATTATGTTGAAATATTATTTTGAAAATATATTTTTAGAAAAATATTCTAATGATTTTGAAAAACAATTTTGAAAAACATTTTTCAATTTATTAGTCCTTAACTTCTCACCCATTTTAGATTTATCAATACAACAAGCATAGTTGCCTTATAGGTGTATTGTGAGATGCTTGAATCATTTTTCTTAATTTATTAACTCTAAGAATTAATTGAAGCATATGTTAGATTTGAATTTGGCAAGAAGTAACTTGAATTTGAATTTCAAAAATTGGCTTCCAGGTCTTGGCGAGGCACTAGGCCTTCTTTGGCCGTAGCCTTATTGGATCATCAACCCTTTCCTTGACAAAGCCTTTTAATGAAATTTCATTTTCAAAATTACTTTTTGAAAAATTCTGGTCTAACTAGTTTGGGTCTTGGATCGGTAGCTTCGGCTAGTTTCACCAGTCTAAAGAGACCAAGTATACTTAATCTTATTAGAATTGGCTTCCCTAACGTTCTATCATCTCACCGCCACCCAATACTAGGTTGATCAAGTTTCAATTATTCTTTTTCCTATAGCCGTTCTAATATATGCATGAAATTTAAATATGAATGACATGTCATATATTTTAAAAGAATAGCAGATACATGTAGCGACCCGCCTTCTTACTGCCTTAGACGGATCGTTACTTTGCTTCTACTTCTCAACTTTTATACATGACTAAAAGTAAAATGCGGAAATCTTTTTTTTTCCTTTTAAATTCTTCTAACAATTATATTCTAACTTAAGTAGTCATGCATGCTACCATATCACACTTTCCTTCTCAAAACTCGTAGTTGATACTTATTGAAACAAGCCTCACCCAACTCAAACTGCCCGTACCAGTCGACTGGTGACGTAGCAGTCGACTGGTACGCCTGTAATCAGAATTACAGGTTTTCGGCTCTTGCTTCTTAAGTCCACCATTCATTCAATTTCGAGCCATATCAAACTACGACACCATTTCTATACTCTATGTCAGTTTCCTAAACAATTTAACCAATCAAACGAATCCATAAACTTGAATTTAGGACTTTTATGGAAGAAAATAAACTAAACAAGTTTATATAAACTTTAACAATAGAGTTTGTACCAATCTTGACTCCTAAACATTCATAACGCCAAATACATGTTCTACAACCTTGCTAATGCATTATGAAATGTGATTGCAACTTTTCTAAACATTTTTAAGCAATAAAAACTTGATTCAAAGGGAAATTGATACTATCTTGGCACAAACACCTTTTTCTCTAACAAAGTATCAATATCTCTAACTACTTACACTTCTACTCACCCAATGCAATCATAAGGATATGTATGCTAAATGAAATGACATGGAATCTTTACTCTAAGAAATTGAGCATGTAAAACTATCCAAAACTCAAATACTCTATAATCTCCATAAGCAAGAACTTGAAATTTGAATAAACTTAAACATTGCAATTCAAATAACTAAATTGTCTCGTCTCAAAGATCTCTCCATAATCAGCCACCACACACACTCTACTCAGCACCGCCTCATCGTCTTCCTTCAGAATTGCTTGCCTTTACCTTTATCTGCAATAAGAGGAAATGCATCTATAAGCACAAAGCTTAGTAAGTACTATCTAGCTCACAAAATCTCGAAATGTGCAAACATGCTTCTAGGACAATATGAAATCATATGAGATACTAAGATGCTTGAAAGAAAACTAAGAACATGTATAACTCAAAACATGCATACTCAAGCAGTAATAAACCACAATTTACTTTTCTTGGCTCAACTTGAAACTTTAGTTATTCTTTAACTTTTTTGAAAACTCTTTAAACTTTAGAAACTTTGCTAAAGCATATACTTGAAAATAATAATCACTTGGATCCACTGAAGACGTAAGTACCATCTGATGCGCGTTCCCTAAAAGGTTGGGGTAGCGAGCCACCAATCCTAATAGAGCAGACCTTGGTCTACCAGGGCCAAGACCTTGGAATTGGACACCTGGATTTCTTTAACGACGCCCTTGGACGCCGGGTACTGGCCTTATAAAATAAAATAGCTTTTCTTTCTTTTCTTTCTTATCTGTAAATGCCTTGGCATTTTCTGGAGCACATTGCGTGCTAAAATCCCTAAGTCTTGACTTTTGGGGATTTCTTAAGGCCTTGGCCTTTTCTTTTCTTATCTTTATCTTCTCTTTTCTTTTCTCATAGCTTTTCATAGCCCTAATCTCATATAGGGTGCTTAATCAACTTATACAAACATATAATGAACTAATATCACATGCCGAAAATCATAAACTAAAAAAAACTATCTCTTTTAAAACTTTTAACGGAAATTCTCGCGGAAAAACCGCCTCTTACTGCAGGTGAGCAGTACTTACATTGATATCTTGGACTTACAACCAAGATTGACGTATAGGACTCGGGAGAAACTTGAGATCTCGGAGAATTCTTCGCGCCTACGCGTTCCTCTCGTCGCGGGGATCCCGAATATAGGAATATCTCTTGGAGGGGAGCTTTGGCCGGCCCTCTTGGCCTTGGTGTTGTTTCGCCCAAGAGAGGAGAGGGGAAGGGTCGCGCGGCTAGGGTGAGGAAGAGGGAAAACCAAAAATCCAATTTCCTCTCTTAACTTATCTATTTATATTTATGGGGCGGATTGACCTAACCACAACTTAAATATAAGTCTCTCCACTCTTTGCTGTGCTTGATACCCTAGCCTGCCTGGTCGCGCGCTTACCTGGTTTCGTGATGGTCGCGGGTTCGAACCCCCTGCTGCCCTTAACGATTTTTCTCCCTTTTTTCATCTATTTATACTTATGGGGCGGATTGACCTAACTACCCCTTAAATATCCTTCTCTCCATCCCTTGTTGTGCTTGATACCCCTAGCCCAGCCGGTTGCGTGCTTGTGTGGTCCCGCGGTGGTCGCGGGTTCGATCCACCCGCTGCACTTAATTGGTTTTTCCATTTTTTTCCTTTTTTCCTTTTTTTTCTTTTTCCAAAAATACCAAACGGACTCGGAAAATTCCATAAAAATACTCTAAAAATTCCTAAAAATATCTAGAATATTTCTAAACCATTTCTAAATAATTCTAAGGACTTTAAGAACTAAAAATGAAAATTTTGAGGCGTTATAATCCCCCATACCTTATAAAAAGTTCGTCCTCGAACTTAGAATAATTCTGGATATCTCTCTCTCATGCTGTCCTCACGTTCCCAAGTAGCCTCTTCATGCTTTTGATTCTGCCAGATGACCTTCACTAGTGGCACTTCTTGTTTCTTAATCTTTTAACTGCTTTATCCACTATTTGTGTCGGTCTGCTCTCATAGCTAAGATCTTCTTGAATCTGTACTGACTGAGGCTGAATCACTTGGCTAGGGTCGTGAACACACTTCTTTATCATAGAGACATGAAATGTACTGTGGATAGCTGACATATCCTCTGGTAAGTCCAGCTCATAGGCTACCTTCCCAACTCTCTTTATAATCTCATAGGGTCCTATGTAGCGAGGACTTAGCTTGCCCTTCTTGCCAAATCTCACCACTCCCTTCATGGGAGCGACCTTGAGAAATACTGAATCTCCAACTTGGAATTCAAGTGGCCTACGGCGTGTGTCAGCATAACTCTTCTGTCTACTTGGGCAGTCTCAATCCTCTGGCGGATCGTCTGGATAGCCTGAGTGGTCTCATCTATAAGCTCAGTCTGGCTGCCTAGTCCTGACTCCATCTCTTTCTTCTCACCTGCTTCTTGCCAACATATGGGTGATCTACATTTCCTGCCATACAATGCCTCATAAGGCGCCATCCTGATGGTGGCCTGATAGCTATTGTTGTAGGCAAACTCAGCTAAGCACAGAAATTTGCACCAACTACCCTTAAAGTCCAACGCACAAGCCCTGAGCATGTCTTCTAAAATCTGATTTACTCTCTCTGTTTGTCCATCTGTCTGGGGATGGAAGGCTGTGCTGAACTGAAGTTTGGTGCCTAGGGCGTCCTGAACACACCTCCAAAAATGAGAGATGAATCGCCCATCTCTGTCAGAAACGATCGACTTCGGGACTCCGTGAAGCCTGATTACTTCTTTCACGTACAGCTGTGCTAATTGCTCTACCGAATGCGATAACTTGATGGCTAGGAAGTGGGCAGACTTGGTCAATCTGTCCACTATCACCCAAATTGCATCGTGTCCATGGGTGGTTCTTGGAAGACCTGTGATAAAGTCCATGGATATTTCTTCCCACTTCCACTCTGGAATGGGAAGTGGTTGTAGAACTCCTCCTGGTCTCTGGTGCTCTGCTTTGACTCTCTGGCAGGTCAAGCAGGTACTGATATATCTGGCCACGTCTCGCTTGAGTCCAGACCACCAGAACCTTTGCTTTAAATCTTGGTACATCTTGGTAGAACCAGGATGCATAGAGTACGGGGTACTGTGGGCTTCTTCCAAAATATTCTTTCTTAGTTCCTCATCATTGGGGACGCAAAGGCGGTCTCCAAGATAGAGGATGCCACTATCTGATACTCGAAACTCTGAATTTTCTGCCTCTTGGATCTCCTGCTTGATCTTCTGGATCTCTGGGTCTTGACTTTGCTTTCTTTGTATATCCACAAGCAGGGTTGACTCTAGAGTCAATGCAGAAAGTTGCCCAATTATTACCTCGACTCCAAAATCCTTTATTTCTTTCTGAAGTGGTAGAGACAGTGATGATAGAGACATCAGTGTGGCACAGGATTTTCTGCTCAGTGCATCTGCCACTTTATTAGCTTTACCTGGGTGGTAGAGGATTTCACAGTCATAATCTTTGACCAATTCTAGCCACCTGCGCTGCCTCATATTCAGGTCCTTCTGAGTGAAGAAGTACTTCAAACTCTGATGGTCTGTGAAGATTCTGCACTGCACTCCATACAGGTAGTGTCTCCAGAGCTTCAGTGCGAAAACCACAGCTGCTAGCTCAAGGTCGTGGGTAGGGTAATTCTTCTCATAGTCCTTGAGCTGTCTGGAGGCATATGCTATTACTTTACCGTCTTGTATGAGGACAGCTCCAAGGCCCATCTTGGATGCATCACTGTAGATGTCAAAGGCCTTGTCACTCTCTGGAACAGTCAGGATGGGAGCACTAGTCAATCTCTTCTTCAGCTCTAGAAAACTGTGCTCGCATCTATCTGACCATTCAAACTTCTTGTTCTTTCTGGTCAAGGCTGTGAGTGGAGAGGCTATTCTGGAAAAGTCCTCCACAAATTTTCTATAATATCCTGCCAAGCCTAAGAAACTTCTGATTTCACTGGCATTCTTGGGTCTACACCAGTTGCTGACTGCTTCTATCTTGGCTGGATCAACTTGAATGCCTTCTTTGGATACAATGTGACCTAGGAAGGTCACCTGATCTAGCCAAAACTCACACTTTGAGAATTTTGCATAGAGCTTCTCCTGCTGAAGGATCTGCAGCACTATCCTCAAGTGTGTAGCATGGTCCTCTGGAGTCTGTGAGTATATGAGGATATCATCAATAAATACAATGACGAATTTATCGAGATACTCCCTGAAGATGTGGTTCATCAGCTCCATGAAGACTGCTGGAGCATTGGTTACTCCAAAAGGCATTACTACAAATTCGTAGTGGCCGTATCTTGTCCTGAAGGCCGTCCTGGGGATGTCACTTTCTTTAACCTTTAGCTGATGATACCCAGAACGCAGATCTATCTTCGAGAACACTGTAGCCCCTTTGAGTTGATCAAATAAGTCATCTATTCTAGGAAGGGGGTACTTGTTCTTGATGGTTACCTTGTTCAGAGCTCTGTAGTCTATGCACAGACGCATAGACCCATCCTTCTTCTTGACGAAAAGTACAGGAGCTCCCCAGGGTGAATGACTCGGGCGGATGAAGCCCTTGTCTGGTAGCTCTGGAGTTGCTCTTGTAATTCCTTCAACTCTGCTGGAGACATACGATAAGGTGCCTTCGAAATTGGGTTGGTTCCTGGGGCCAACTCAATTTCAAACTCAATTTCCCGATTGGGAGGGAGTCCTGGTAACTCTTCAGGAAACACCTCAGGATAGTCACAGACTACCCTCACTTCTTCTCTCTTCAATCCTTCTCCTTGACTCGCATCCACTATATGAGCTAGAAACTAGAGCACCCCTTCTCTGACATTCTCTGAGCTTGTAAGGTAGGTAGGAACCTATTTATCTTTCTCCTTGGGTCTCCAATAAACTCAACCGAAGGTTCTGCTTCTGGTGTGAACTTGACTTTTTCTTGCGGCAGTCTATAGAAGCATTATACTTGCTCAAGAAGTCCATTCCTAAAATGACATCGTAATCCTTCATCTCAAGGACTAACGAGTCACTGTAGAGCTCTCGGTTGGAAATCTAGATTGATACTGCCCTTAGCCTCTCAGTAGAGGCCATTACTTCCCCTGACGGTAAGGTTGTTAAGAACTTCATCGTTCAACCTTTCTGGTGGCCTTTATACTGTTTAAGTAGTGCTCAGTGATCAAAGCACTACTTATTAGTTCCTCGGAGGTTTGCAGCCTCTTAACACCGCTAGCCCCCCTTCAACGCTATCTCAGGCCTTAACATCTTGAGCATTAGCCTAACTATCTCTTTTTCTGTGCTAACTAGCTCTGGGCACAGATGAGCTAACCGCTTAAACATCTTCACTGCTTCATCCACGGATAGTTCTCCTTGTCTGAACTCCGTGAATTCATCATAATGCTTGTTGGTTACTTGCATGTGAGAGTATTCTTCGAAGAACTCAGTCTCGAAGTCGGCCCATGTCATCTGGCTAACATTTCTCTTGGCCTTGACTCTCTTCCACTATATTCTAGCATCTCCCGTAAGGCAGAAAGATGCACACTTTATCTTCTCTACCTCATGCCAGTCCAGTAGCCCTACTATTCTTTCTAACGTTTTGAACCATGCTTAAGCATCCCATGGTTTGCTTGTGCCTGGGAAGTTCCCTGGCTTCAGTTTCTCCTACTGAATGAGGTACGCTTCTTGCCTTCTAGGAGCTTGCTCCTCGTTTTGGGCCTTTCTAGGACGTCCTCAAATGTATAACTTAACGCTTAATGGTAATGTTCCCAAACTTGCTTTAGGATACAACAAGACCTTGGTCTTGATTCTTATCTCATTTCTTAGTCCTAGAACTCGTTCTAGGGCTTAGTAAGACCTTAGTCTTACTCAAAACTTTTATCAAGCACCATGCGTGCCATAATCCCAAAACTTACTTTTGGGCAAATCAAGTAAGTACTTAAGCATTTCTCTAATATCCATTCTAGGGATTAAACATGATTCCGTGATACTAAGGTATTAAACATGCTTCCTTGTTCTATGCACATATGAGTAAGTACTTAAGCATTTCTCTATACTGAAGTTAAGTAAAGGAGCAATAGAAAAACTGAAACTTAAAGCTTTCTTACTTGAAGACGGCAAGGTTGATGCTGATGTGTGTGTGATGCTGGAGAATGGGAACTGCTCTGATACCACCTGTAGCGACCCGCCTTCTTACTGCCTTAGACGGATCGTTACTTTGCTTCTACTTCTCAACTTTTATACATGACTAAAAGTAAAATGCGGAAATTTTTTTTTTTTTCCTTTTAAATTCTTCTAACAATTATATTCTAACTTAAGTAGTCATGCATGCTACCATATCACACTTTCCTTCTCAAAACTCGTAGTTGATACTTATTGAAACAAGCCTCACCCAACTCAAACTGCCCGTACTAGTCGACTGGTGACGTAGCAGTCGACTGGTACGCCTGTAATCAGAATTACAGGTTTTCGGCTCTTGCTTCTTAAGTCCACCATTCATTCAATTTCGAGCCATATCAAACTACGACACCATTTCTATACTCTATGTCAGTTTCCTAAACAATTTAACCAATCAAACGAATCCATAAACTTGAATTTAGGACTTTTATGGAAGAAAATAAACTAAACAAGTTTATATAAACTTTAACAATAGAGTTTGTACCAATCTTGACTCCTAAACATTCATAACGCCAAATACATGTTCTACAACCTTGCTAATGCATTATGTAATGTGATTGCAACTTTTCTAAACATTTTTAAGCAATAAAAACTTGATTCAAAGGGAAATTGATACTATCTTGGCACAAACACCTTTTTCTCTAACAAAGTATCAATATCTCTAACTACTTACACTTCTACTCACCCAATGCAATCATAAGGATATGTATGCTAAATGAAATGACATGGAATCTTTACTCTAAGAAATTGAGCATGTAAAACTATCCAAAACTCAAATACTCTATAATCTCCATAAGCAAGAACTTGAAATTTGAATAAACTTAAACATTGCAATTCAAATAACTAAATTGTCTCGTCTCAAAGATCTCTCCATAATCAGCCACCACACACACTCTACTCAGCACCGCCTCGTCGTCTTCCTTCAGAATTGCTTGCCTTTACCTTTATCTGCAATAAGAGGAAATGCATCTATAAGCACAAAGCTTAGTAAGTACTATCTAGCTCACAAAATCTCGAAATGTGCAAACATGCTTCTAGGACAATATGAAATCATATGAGATACTAAGATGCTTGAAAGAAAACTAAGAACATGTATAACTCAAAACATGCATACTCAAGCAGTAATAAACCTCAATTTACTTTTCTTGGCTCAACTTGAAACTTTAGCTATTCTTTAACTTTTTTGAAAACTCTTTAAACTTTAGAAACTTTGCTAAAGCATATACTTGAAAATAATAATCACTTGGATCCACTGAAGACGTAAGTACCATCTGATGCGCGTTCCCTAAAAGGTTGGGGTAGCGAGCCACCAATCCTAATAGAGCAGACCTTGGTCTACCAGGGCCAAGACCTTGGAATTGGACACCTGGATTTCTTTAACGACGCCCTTGGACGCCGGGTACTGGCCTTATAAAATAAAATAGCTTTTCTTTCTTTTCTTTCTTATCTGTAAATGCCTTGGCATTTTCTGGAGCACATTGCGTGCTAAAATCCCTAAGTCTTGACTTTTGGGGATTTCTTAAGGCCTTGGCCTTTTCTTTTCTTATCTTTATCTTCTCTTTTCTTTTCTCATAGCTTTTCTTAGCCCTAATCTCATATAGGGTGCTTAAACAACTTATACAAACATATAATGAACTAATATCACATGCCGAAAATCATAAACTAAAAAAAACTATCTCTTTTAAAACTTTTAACGGAAATTCTCGCGGAAAAACCGCCTCTTACTGCAGGTGAGCAGTACTTACATTGATATCTTGGACTTACAACCAAGATTGACGTATAGGACTCGGGAGAAACTTGAGATCTCGGAGAATTCTTCGCGCCTACGCGTTTCTCTCGTCGCGGAGATCCCGAATATAGGAATATCTCTTGGAGGGGAGCTTTGGCCGACCCTCTTGGCCTTGGTGTTGTTTCGCCCAAGAGAGGAGAGGGGAAGGGTCGCGCGGCTAGGGTGAGGAAGAGGGAAAACCAAAAATCCAATTTCCTCTCTTAACTTATCTATTTATATTTATGGGGCGGATTGACCTAACCACAACTTAAATATAAGTCTCTCCACTCTTTGCTGTGCTTGATACCCTAGCCTGCCTGGTCGCGCGCTTACCTGGTTTCGTGATGGTCGCGGGTTCGAACCCCCTGCTGCCCTTAACGATTTTTCTCCCTTTTTTCATCTATTTATACTTATGGGGCGGATTGACCTAACTACCCCTTAAATATCCTTCTCTCCATCTCTTATTGTGCTTGATACCCCTAGCCCAGCCGGTTGCGCGCTTGTGTGGTCCCGCGGTGGTCGCGGGTTCGATCCACTCGCTGCACTTAATTGGTTTTTCCATTTTTTTTCCTTTTTTCCTTTTTTTTCTTTTTCCAAAAATACCAAACGGACTCGGAAAATTCCATAAAAATACTCTAAAAATTCCTAAAAATATCTAGAATATTTCTAAACCATTTCTAAATAATTCTAAGGACTTTAAGAACTAAAAATGAAAATTTTGGGGCGTTACAATACATGTCATGGCAGTTGTGCATGAGTCAAACAAGTCAAATAATTTTATTTAAGTTTCTAAAATGTATCAAATTCCCGATTTGATACATGTCGAGTGAACCCGCGAATATGTCAACCCACATTGACATATTTAATGATATTAATTTTAATTGTTATAGTTTGGGTAAAATTTTATTTTAGTTTGAGTTTAAGTTATTTAAGATTTTAGTTGAATTCAGGTTAATTAAGAATTGATTGAATTAATTAATCAATTGAGAATTAATGAATTTAAGTTTCAATTAATTTGGATTAAATTAAATTTCATTTGAATTTAATTAGTATTTAATTTGAATTAATTTGAATTAATTTGAATTTAATTAGGATTTAATTTGAATTTAATTAGGATTTAATTTTAAATTAATTTGAATTTAATTTGAATTTAATTAAGATTTATTTAAGATTTAATTAAGATTTAATTTGAATTTAATTAAGATTTAATTAAGATTTAATTTGAATTTAATTAAGATTTAATTTGAATTTAATTAAGATTTAATTTGAATTTAATTAAGATTTAATTTGAATTTAATTAAGATTTAATTAAGATTTAATTTGAATTTAAATAAGATTTAATTTGAATTTAATTAAGATTTAATTTGAATATAATTAAGATTTAATTAAGATTTAATTTGAATTAATTTGAATATAATTAGGATTAAATTTGAATTTAAATTTAATTTAATTTGAATTTAATGATTAATTAATAATAGTGGGTTCAAATTCATCATTTTCATTATTTCGAAAATGTCTTTTTCATTTTTGTCTTTCTTTTCAAGTTTTTCTAATAATTTTGATTTATTTGAATTTTTATAATTTTTATTAACTATGGCCTTTATCTTAGATAGTTCTATATCATCCTCAAGATTAGTTCTTTCAATATCCTTACAGTAGATGGAGTAAAATAGGCCACTAGTTAAAGTTTTATAATAATATTCAATATTATCTATAATTAAGTTATCATTTAGGAGGATTTTATCTTTATTATCCTTAAGAATATCTTCAACAAAATTTTCTTTATCCTCAAGATTTTCAATAATTTCAGGTTCATCTTTAGAATTATCTTTAAGGTTTTCAAATTTGAGTTCGGAATTATCCTTAGGATTTTCAAATTCGAATTCCGAATTATCCTTAGGATTAATTTTGTCTGAATTAAAATTATCAGAACTAATTTTATCAGAAAAATTATCAGAATTAACTTTATCAGAAAAATTATCAGAGTTAACTTTATCAGAAAAATTATCAGAGTTAATTTTGTCAGATAAATTATCAAAGTTAATTTTGTCAGATAAATTATCAGAATTAATCTTGTCAGATAAATTATCAGAATTAATTTTATTAATTTCTGAATTGATATTCTGAATTAAACAATTAATTTCTGATATTTTGGTCATATTGACGTTTTGTAATTTAACATGCAAAAAGTTAATTTTATTATGCAGTAATTCTACTTTATCAGAAAAATTAACTATTTTATCACATGGCAGTGCAGGAACTTGTAAAATTTTTGGAACATAAATTTTTCGTACCTTTGCCGGACATTTATTTTTGTAGTGTCCGAATTTTTCGCACTTGAAGCATCTGATATGGCTTTTATCTCTTCGGACTCCTGGTGCTGGTGCCCCCTTTGCCGTCAGTGATGAACGATTTTTATGAGTAGGGCACTGATTTTTATAGTGCCCTCTCTCCCTGCATGTGAAACAAATAATATGTAATTTAAAATTAGACATTAAAAAATTGTACCTGATTCACCCCTGGGCTCCCCCTCAACTCCTGGCGTCGTTCCTCCGTCGGCGGTTAGTCCGGTGAAGAGTGGCTCGGCTTTGATACCAATTGTAGGACCGGTTTCGTCGATAGAGGGGGGGTGAATATCGACAGTCATTTTTCAAAAATCTTCGTAAAGCTTTCGTTCGTTCTAGACTTAGAATATTAGTAGCACAACGGAAAAGTAAAAACAAAAAAATAAATGTAATACAGAAGGACACGCGGGATTTATTTACTTGGTTCCCGACCCTCCCTGGGTCAGTACGTCCAAGGCCTATGTACTCGGCGTGAGTCCACTATTGGTCTCCTTTCCGGAATTTCCGGAGGCGGAGAAAACCGTCTTACAGTTTGATTTACAAGCAAAAGGATAATTAAAATTAATTGCAGAATGTAAATCAAACCAAAACAACTTATGTCGAAGCGTCAGCCGATCTGGACCTCCGAAGTGCCGCGCACTTCCTCCTGGAGCCTCCCGGTCGTAGAGCCCCGTCATTAGCGCGTTGTCGTCGGTCGGAATGATCAGAATGGCTCTGGAATGTTGTATTTGAAGCAGAGGGGTCGAAGCCCTTTATATAGGCCTCCTGGGGGCGCCCTGGACGCTGGGGGCGCCCCGGAAGACTCGGTCAAACCTTATCCTTGCGCCTACCTCGCCGCAGGTGATAAGATTATTGACCAGGGCACCCCGGACGCTCCGGGCGCCCCGGTTGACACCTGTTCTGCATAAACCACGTTTCCTGCTTCTTTAGTACAGTCTGGGGGCGCCCCCTTGCTGGGGGCGCTCTGGCTGCATGGGGGCGCCCTGCTTAGGGCCTCCAACAGGTTTTTGGCTGGTTTAACTACTTTGTCTCCGGTTCTTGATACCTGCAAGATACACAAACACAAAGCATGGATACATATAATGTTAGCCTTAGAGACTTGGTTCGGACTTCGGATTTGCACGAAACCCTAGGTCGAACCGGCACGAGTTCCTATCCCTGAGAACTCGCCCTTCACCTACTCCTTTCAGGAGACGGTTGCCACCCAGTCCTTCGGGTGGACTTTTGCTTAGCTTCCGATACCTCCGGACCTCGAGACGCCCAAACCCTGACCCGTCTCTACTCCTATCCTTAGTCATCGCTCAGCTAAGTTGCTTAGTCCCTCGGACCAAGTCTTCATTCCCTAGCTGTCCTTCGCCAGGTGCCTAGCAGCCCTTCGCTAGGTCTTTGTTACCAAGCGGTCCTTCGCCTGGTGCCTAGCAATCCTTCGCTAGGTCTTCTATGCCTAGCAGCCCTTCGCTAGGTGCCTAGCAGCCCTTCGCTAGGTCTTCTATGCATAGTAGTCCTTCACTAGGTGCCTAGCATCCCTTCGCTAGGTCTTAGGGTTACGATACCTAGCAGCCCTTCGCTAGGTGCCTAGCAGCCCTTCGCTAGGTCTTGGGGTTTCGATGCCTAGATTAACTAGGACTTTTCTTCAGCTTAGTTTACTTCACTTTTGCTCCCCTTTGTCTGTTCAATATATCACTGACTTAAGTAAATTGACAAACATTAAAACACTTAAAGAGGAACATCATTGATGCAACTTGCACCAACATAAACCGGTATTGCTTCATCAATGGTTGGAACCACACCAAGTTCTGAGACAAACTTCTTGATCCAAACTGCTTCCTTTGCTGCTTTCGAAGCTGCAATATATTCCGCTTCCATGGTAGAATCCGCTACGGTGTCTTGGTTGGAACTCTTCCAACTTATTGTGCCTTCATTCAAAATAAATACGTATCCAGAATGAGATTTGGAGTCATCCTTATCTGTCTGGAAACTGGCATCTGTATACCCACGTATTACCACATCTCCTTCTCCATATATTAGGAACACATCCTTAGTTCTTCTTAAGTACTTGAGGATTGTCTTGATAGCCGGCCAATGATCCATTCCTGGATCAGACTAGTATCTGCTTGTGACGCTCAGAGCATATGATACATCGGGCCTAGTACATAACATAGCATACATGATAGATCCTATCGCGGATGCATAAGGAATTTTATTCATACAAATCCTCTCATCTTCTGTGCGCGGACACATAGACTTCGAAAGGTTGATCCCATGCCTGATGGGAAGGTAACCTTTCTTGGATTCCGACATGCTAAATCTTTTTAGCACTCGGTCTATATATGTAGACTGCGAAAGACCAAGCAATCGTTTTGATCTATCTCTATAGATTCTAATCCCAAGAATATAGGTTGCTTCTCCCAGGTCTTTCATGGAGAAAGTTTTGGACAACCAAATTTTAACTGACTGTAAGACTGATATATC
Organism: Boesenbergia rotunda; assembly: GCA_024364735.1. Taxonomy (NCBI): domain Eukaryota; kingdom Viridiplantae; phylum Streptophyta; class Magnoliopsida; order Zingiberales; family Zingiberaceae; genus Boesenbergia; species Boesenbergia rotunda. Next base: position 311,991 of record JAGFNQ010001962.1, on the reverse strand, counting down.
GTTTCTTATAAGTAATATGTCATCGACATATAACATTAGGAATACGACTGCACTCCCACTAACCTTCTTGTACACACAAGGTTCGTCAGGATTTTGTGAGAAATCAAACTCTTTGATTGTCTCATCAAAATGGATGTTCCAGCTCCTGGATGCTTGATTTAGTCCATATATGGATCGTCGAAGCTTGCATACTTTGGTTAACCCCTATGGAAACCCACTTGTACCCTATGGGCTTAATCCCTTCAAGTGGGTTAACCAAGTCTCATACTTGATTTTTATACATGGAATCCATTTCCGACTTCTTGGCTTCAAGCCATTTATCCCTTTCTGAATTATTCAGAACATCTTCATAATTGATAGGTTCATCATTGTTAATGAGTAACACGTCGTTCGATTCACTTATGAGAAATCCGTATCTCTCTGGAATATTGCGTGTCCTATCAGACCTACGAAGAAGTGGTGTTGTTTTAGGTTCAACTGATAGCTCATCATTATGAGTTATCGATTGTGGGTCTAGACTAGGTGTCACTGTAATGTCTATTGGAGTTTCTTGAACTTCTTCAAGTTTAATGCTACTCCCACTATTTTCTTGTAAAAGAAATTCTTTTTCTAGAAATACAGCATGCCTTGAAACAAACACCTTTTGTTCCAAGGGATGATAGAATTGGTAACCCTTTGTTTCCTTAGGGTATCCAATAAATAGACATTTATCAGACTTAGCATCCAATTTGTCTGATATAGTCTGCTTTACATAAGCAGGACAACCCCATATGTTTAGGTGAGATAAATGAGGTTTCTTACTATTCCATGCTCATATGGAGTAGCAGAGACTACCTTGGTCGGGACTCTGTTTAGCAAGTAAACAGTTGTCTTAAGCGCATTGCCCCAAAAGGATTTTGGAAGAGTTGAATGATTCATCATAGATTTAACCATGTCCATCAAGGTTCGATTACGCCTCTCAGATACACCATTATACTATGGTGTATAAGGCGGAGTCCATTGAGACAATATTCCATTGTCCCTAAGATAATCTTGAAACTCTTGACTTAAGTATTTACCACCCCGATCGCATCGAAGTATCTTAATACTTTTGCCAAGCTATTTCTCTACTTCACTTCTGAACTCTTTGAATTTCTCAAAAGCTTCAGATTTGTATTTCATTAAGAACACATATCCGAATCGTGAGTGATCATCGATAAAGGTAATGAAGTAGCTATAGCCTCCTTGTGCAAGAGTTGACATTGGTCCACATACATCAGTATGTTTTAGACCAAGTAATTCTCCCACTAGTTTACCTTTTCCAGAAAAGGGTAATTTGACCATCTTGCCTTTTAGGCATGATTCACATGTATCAAATGAACCAGGTTCAAATGATTCCAGAATTCCACATCGGTGTAATTTAGTCATGCGTTTCTTGCTTATATGGCCAAGACGACAATGCTACATGTAGGAGTCTATTTGATTATCTATTCGAGTACATTTGTTGCTAACTTCGATATTGAAAATGTCACCGGATAAATCTAACGTGTAGATACCATTGCATAAAGTTCCGGTCCCATAAAGAACACTATTTAAAGTAATGTAACAACAATTGTTACTAAAAGTTAAATGGTAACCCTTTTCATTCAAGCATGAAATAGCTACAATGTTCTTTATTATCGAAGGAACAAAATAACAATTATCCAATTCTAAGACAAGTCCAGTAGGAAGCTTTAGCAAATATGTTCCGATGGCAATAGCAGCAATCTTTGCTCCATTTCCAACTTGCAAATTCGCTTCTCCCGTGATGAGTCTTCTTCTATTCCTTAGCCCCTGTATATTATTACATATATGTGAGCTACACCCAGTATCAAGTACCCAGGTGTACGAGGAAATAGAGTGACATTCAATAACGAAAATGCCTGAAGAGGATGGGGCATCGGATGCCTTCTTCTTCAAGGACTCAAGATAAACCTTGCAGTTTCTTCGCGAGTGGCCCTCTTTGCCACAATGATGGCAAGTGCCTTTTGTCCTTAGTTAACTTATTGGTGTCCAAAATGGAATGCAAATTCAGAGAAGACATGATCAAGTGATTATCCTAGAAATACAAATTGAGGTTATGTGATGAGAATGATAAAGAATGCATCAATATACATTCATTAAATCCTATTTATTTTTCGAATTGAATAACCCTTTTTATCAATTTGGGAGATCGTAGGAACATCTCCAAATAGGTTGATATCCATCCATAGATAAGAACTACCATGGCTGGGGCCATCAAGTTATTCTTTGCCATGAAGGTAGGTAATTATACCGATTACATATTACATATATGTAACTATCACATTATGCTATCAACTAATTGAATGTTTTGCATAAATCATCGGGTTGTTAACTCATTAACAAGTATGCAACAATATACATAGCACCCAACTGTACCTCTCTTTACATCGACCTTGGCTGTGGCACAACAAATCGATGCTCCAAGCTTAAGGCTGACCCATTAATCAAGAAATAATTTTAATATGGTTGGAGCTCATTCAACCGTTTAGTCAGGCTTGGATGTGTCCAACAACCAAAACTAAGGATTGACCTCTGACTCCAACTATATTAATCATAAACTAATTCCATGGTTTGAACATGTCGAGGTTCAAGCCGGGCATGGATGTGTCCATCAACCCAAACGAGAAACAAAACACCGGTTCTAACCATATTAATGAAAGGTGTTGGCCTTAATATTTTGTAAGGGGTTTTGGGTCTCATCCTTTTCTTTTAAGCACATTCATGACATATAATTATGTCATGTTCTAACGATTTTCTTAATAAAGTATGTTTGTGACTTAATTTATCAAGTCTCATTAATTGAATTAGGAACCGGATTTCCTAATTTAATTTCACACTTTATTCAAGGAATTATTTTGGGAAACAATTTCCTTGATTGTCATAATCAATTTCGGAAATAATATGTTTAAGACTTTGATTTCTCTAAATCAAATCTTATTAAATTAAGAGACAGATTCCCTTAATTCAACCACATATTATTTTCATGAAAATCTTATTTAAGGAAACATACTCTATAGGAAACAATTTTTCTAATTAATTTTGGAGACAATAATAAGTAAGAGCATCACCTCATAAATCAAATAAGGAAATTATCGTTTGAGAATCACCTCAAAAATTTCCAAGATTTGATCACATATTTTATTTATGGAAAATGAATATCAATAAATAACTTAATTTGGACGGCTCCCCGAGGCTCAATCCGAAATAAGAATTTATTGATAATATAATTTGGACGGCTCCCCGAGGCTCAATCCAAATTAAACATTTGACAATTTAAATTCAATTTAGGAAATTTAATTATAACAACTAACTTTAAATTGGACGGCTCCCCGAGACTCAATCCAAAATAAAGAATTTTGTAAATAATTTAATTTCCAATTATGAATTTAAGTGTCAATTAATATTCCCATAATTTGTCTAGACTTTCTTGAAAGAAAGTGCCCAAAATTGCGAGCTTTCCATAAATGAAAAGTTTCCAAAAATAAAAATTTTCAGAACAATTGTAAGTTTCTGGTACAAAGAAAACTTACGTATTTCCAAGATTGGAAAATTTCCAAAATAGGAAATTTCCAAAATTGGAAAGATTCCAAAAATGGAAGGTTTTCACAATTATCATAAAATTTCAGAAACAGGGATATTTCAAAAGTTTGCGAAATTTCATGAGGATTTCTAAACATTGAAATTCCTAAATCTAAAATTTACCATAATTGGAAAGTTTCCATAATTAGAAAATTTTCCAAAATTGAGATCATGACAAAGTTTTCCGCAAAACAATTATATGATTATGTCGAACACTAACCGGCTCTGATACCACTGTTGGGACCAGGTGCATGTTGACATGGATGCGGGTTCGTAATTTTAAAATTAATTACATGCAGCGGAAGGTTTAGCATAAATATTTCTCAAATTATTTAACCACACATCTAAGCATGCAACCTTATGTTGTGTAGACATGAAATCCCAGCTTGGAGGGTCAGGTCCTAGCCTGAAGGGATAGGTTGATGAAATCCCGGCTTGGAGGGCTAGGTCCTAGCTTGGAGGGCTAGGTTGATGAAATCTCGACTTGGAGGACCAGGTCCTAGCTTGGAAGGCTAGGTTGAAGTCCCAGTGAGTGAAGCTGGGCATGGAGCCTTGGTTCGAGGGATCAAGCACGAGTCGGAGATGGGCCGGAGGCTGGTTCTCTCGACTAAGAGTGGGTTTGGCCTTGCCCAGATCGGTCTGGTGACCGATCAGGGATATTGGCACGATGTTCCCTCTTGGATCGGTCTGGTGACCGATCCAGCGATGTCTGATCGGTCTGGTGACCGATCAGGGAGCTTCCAGTAACTTTGGCAAACCTACTGATCGGCTCCTGATCGATCTGGTGACCGATCAGGGAGAAACCGTGACCGATCAAGCTGAACGATCAACTGTCGTGAGGTTTCTCACCCAGACCGATCAAGCTGGAGCATGATCGGTCTGGGATCAGCCTGATCGGTCTGGTGACCAATCAGCCAGTGTATTTCAGGCAGGATTGTGGCAAGCTGATTTCTGGATCGATTTGGTGACCGATCTGGTGATCGGTCAGGGTGACCGATAATACGAGCTTGCGATCCCAAGTTTCTCACTGGGGACCGATCAGGTTGGAGCCTGATCGGTCTGGGATAGTCCTGATCGGTCCGGTGACCGATCACTTTAATTCAAACGCGCTGTTAGACGCTCTGATCGCGCCTGCTTTCACTGATACGCTACTTATGTCACTTTAATCTTCTCTGCTATTACTGATATAAGTTTGATTTCATTTGCTAAACCTCTGATTGAGTGTGCAGCTGACAGGGATGGATTCAAACACTCAAGGAGAGTCAATGGAGATCTTTCCTTGGAGCAGGTTTATCCATTTGCCATCTCAGGTTGCAACGGACGCTGGCTGCTGACTGGAGCTAGTCTGAGGGAAGCTCAGAGAGTCCAGGTGAGCTCAGTGATAGGCTGGGTGTTGCAGGTGAGCAGCTGGAGGCTGCAGTGAGATGGCAGTAACCTGGTGATCAGAGAGCTGGGACTTAAGGCTTGGTGGCGAACAAGTCTCAGTAACAATTAACGAAGTTCTCCACGTTGTGCTTATGCTTGTGCGATCTGTTGTTCCATCATCTTAAGCAAGCAACTGTGATCTTTGAAGCAACCTTCTGTTACTTGGGCACTTAGGAGAAGAGAAACAAGAAGCTTGAGTCCATCAGCGAGAAGACACGAAGAGGAGAGTCTTGCGTGAGATCTACGCTGGGAGGAGCTCGGAGAAGTTTGCTTGTGTTCTTGTGGTTCTAAGTGCCGAGTAAGATCCTTCTTGTGTTTCCTGTACTTTATACTTGATCATCTTGAAACGCTGTGGAGAGGTTACTCCACCGAGAAGGAGGTTGCATTTTATCTGGTGTTCACCGGGGCTTGATCTGCCGACGATCAAGGGATCGCCCACCTTAAGGGCACGCCAAGGAGTAGGGGTAAGTTATCCCCGAACCTTGTAAATCCTCTTGTTAGCGTTTTGTATTTGTGCTTAGCTAGGTTTTATTTTTGCATACTCTGTTTTCTTTAGCTTCCGCTGTGCTACTAACACTTGAGGTGCAGAAAAATTGATAAGTGGTAAACTTTAAGTGTCTAGCTACATTCACCCCACCCCCCCTCTCTAGCCATCCAAGTTCCAACATATCCGAGGGACGATAACCAGAGGAAGAAGACTTCAAGGGGCAAGCCAAGGGAGCAGACCTGAAGGCACACATGAAGGAGAGTGTTCAGAGTGATTGTAAGTGAGTTGAAAGGCTGGGCAGTCGACTGGCTAAAGGGCAATCGACTGGTCATTCCCAAAAATTAGCCGTTGGCTAGCAATTAATGCTAGGCCAGTCGACTAGCCCTGGGGCAGTCGACTGGTGCAGGGCTGGACAGCTTGCGAAGTTGTCCTGTTCTCTTATATAAAGGGGACTTTTTGGCACGACTTGAGTACGGTTCTTTACTGTACAAAAGTGTTGCTCGTGCCCCAACTGATCGGATCTTCCTCTCGCTCTTCATCGCAACTTGTAAAGAAGAAGAAGACAACGTTTGTAAAGGTTTCTCCACCTTTGAAGGAGGATTTCATAGTGGAGAGTGTGCAACCGCGTGGATCCTTGGATTAGTCACCTTTCGGGGTGGATACCAAGTAAAAACTCCTGTGTTAGCATTGCCTTTTGTTTTTCATATATTTTATTTGTATTGCGCTAACATCTTTGTAGAGAAAACTATGAAAATTGCTATTCACCCCCCTCTAGCAACGCACGCGATCTTACACTAAAGTTCCTGAATTTGGTAGCCAAGTGAGCGCTCACTTGGCTACCAGATTCAAGGAACTTTAGTACTTGTCCTGGAGGTCTAGGGTTCGATTCTGGAAAAGGCAAAAATCCACTGCCGGGAGTGGGAAGACCGTAGGGCACGACCTAGAGAGTCGCCTGATGGGGCTAGAGAGGTCGTGTCGCTACATAAAAAGGCGCCTTTTATGTAGTGGCACGGCCCCTCTAGCCCCATCAGGCGGCTCTCTAGGCCCATGCCCTACGACCTTCCCACCCCTGGCAGTGGGTTTTTGCCTTCCCCAGATTCGAACCCTAGTCCTCCAGGATAAGTACAAAAGTTCCTTGAATCTGGTAGTCAAGTGAGCAAAAATGAAATTGACACGCCCCGAGACGCAGGGAGCCGCCGAACCAATATAAAATTGGACAGCACCTCCCCTGTCTGACGGATAATTTACGTATACATACAATATCCAAACAACACACGCAATAATAATTTGGCCTCAGACCTCAAAATCAAGACATAACATAACCATAACACAAAGTAAACCGTACCTGATTGCGGACCGGTCCGACTTACGATAAAACAACCAATACATAAACCCCTTAGGGTACAAAACAACACTCCCAAGACATATACAAATCCAATAAATAAATATAAAACATAAGCACTACTAAGTACAAAACAAACTATATCGTCGCGATGGGTAGGGACTGGCTGCTGGGCTCTCCTGGCGACTCCAAGTAGTTTAGCCTGAAAATAAAAATATAGCCAGCAGTGTGAGTTCAAATAAACTCAGCGGATATCTAAATAGATATGCATAGTAAGTTATACTAACAATAAGAGTCACGTTGATACAGTCTCATATAAGCAGTAGAAAAGGGCATACACTGAAGATACTGAATGTAGGTACATACCAGAATTCATCTATCCTGCAGAGGGGTGGAATAAATCCCTAAATAATAAGTATAACACATAATCCATGGTAAACAGGTATCCGGTATATGCATGTCAATCACAATGCAGCAATCAAATGCAGCAAGCAATGCACGATGCAAAATATGCACATGGTGCAATGATATGTGTCACCCCTGACACCAGTCAGATCATCGTCCACCTATCATAATGAACGTCCTAGTCGGTAGAGCTATGACAACTGTACGCACCCTGCTATCACTGCTCCTGAGTGACCGAGTGGACAGGATGCTGGCGGAGGACACCCTCCTACCCCAAGCAATAGGGGAGTCTCGCTCTCATCTTCTCGTGCCTCAGGACGAGAAGGGATCCCTGGCTACTACCACGCACTGAACCACCCTCCAAATAGTGGTTGTGCAAAGCAATACAGGGCAAATGCACACACTCTATGGTAGCCACTACCCCTGAGTGGATGTATGTGCATATCCTCATATAATTGACAATGGGCTCAGACTACATAGGAGCCGATAATAAACAGCATGCAACAAAGCAAGGATGGTGCATGACACGAACACATACAACACCCATCAAGTCCTCATCTATCACTTCAGTGTACTAGGTATAGGTCTGAATCCTATAACATGGAATATGAGTAACCTACTAGGTATACTGGCAAGGTAACTAGTGATCCATCAATGTAAAAATGCAAGAGGACACATCACTACATCTATGCATGTATATACACATGGCAACCATAGAGATTGTATGAAATTATAGGGAGATCATCTCAAGAATAAGCAACATATATTAAGTAGAGGTATACTAAGGTAGATATAACGTATAAACTTACTATTATCTATAACAAACCATGCATAGCAATATGGCAATATCAAAAGAGATAAGTCAGAGTACCCGCCTCAAAAGAGATGCTCGTATCAGAAAAGAACCTCCCGTACAATAGTCAGCAATAATAAACTCAATCAAAGCCCTGTATCAAAGGCATAATGTTTAGCTATAATAATATATAATTTATAGTTAAACGATTTATCTCAATTTATTAGGATCGCCCTTATTATCCCGTTTTATTTAATTAATCATAATTAAATGATTAACCCTTATTTATCCCAAATTACTTAGATTAGATTCATATTAGATTTCGGGATCCAAATTATCAAGTTTAGGTTATTAGGTTTGGGTAATTCATCTCCATCTGGATTTGTTTTAATTAATAAAATTTTAATCCGGATACTTGGAGAGTATTCCTATACATAATTGAAACCAACAGCGCGATGCTGATCCAAGTGGAGACCTTCAAGGAGCCCGCGTCAGCGATACAGTTCCACTATCTAGACTACCACATCAAGCCGGACGAGAGCATAATCCGCCGACAATATGCTGCAGACGACTCAGTGATCAAGGGTCCCTATTATGTGCACAAGCGAGGGTGAAACGAGATCAACCAAATCTACTTAGAGAACCAGAACATGAAACCGCAACTCAGCCAGCTAGAAAGACATTGTTGGAGGCGCTCAAGCACCTACCTCACCGCGGCCATGGAAATTGAGCATGATTAAATGCGAGCCAATTGATTTCTGCATTCATTTTTGATTTTGGGATAATATATTGGTGTTATGTATTTAAAAAATAATTAACGAAGTTTTTTAACCTCAGACGAGGGTAAATCGGTAAGCGCTCGTGATGAGCGATCTAGAAGTCCAGCGTCCCAGGATTCACTTCCTATTTGGAGGAAAAATTCCTACAAATACATAATACGGCATAGCTGGGGATAGAACCACGAATATCTAAGATATCGACTAATTATTTTACCATTGTACCATAGCCCTGGAGGTATATTAGTGTTATGTACTCGTTTTTAATTATGGTTACATACTCATTCCATTAATTATAAACGAGTTAATGGGAATGATATTTGAGATACATTTAAAAAAATATATAGGACTCATTAATTCATCCTCCCTAAATTCTTCAGAGATATAATTAGGACACAATTGAAATATTAAAGATATTTCAATAAATTATCCCCGTGCCATCACGATCAGCTGATCAGATTTAGAATCCACGTCTCTGATCCGGCTGCCGACTCCTCGGACTACTTCCAGCTGGGAGAGCATCCCGTCCATCGCGCTCTGGTTTTCGCAGCCGCCGCTGCCGAGCATGGAGAGTAACAGAGCTGCGTCCTTCTTCCTCATCACCATCTTTACTTTCAATATTACTTCCTCCTTCTTCTCCCCGCTACACACCACGTCGTCGGCAAAGCGGACCTTTTTCTTCACCTTGTATTTGTCCGTCGTGTAATTAGGCGTTTGAGAGGCCTGCAAAGGCGGCAACAGCGGTTGTTTCTTCTCAGCTGTTGCATCCACGTTTAGTGGAGACGCAGCAAGCGGAGATGGGCGTGGTCTGCTCCTGCTCCTGGCAGATGACTCGTGAGCGAAGCAATTCCCCATGAAGCTGCAGTTGATGTGGCGAGCTTTACATAGGTGGAGCGTAAGAGGAAGAAGGGATGGGCGTTTATATAGTTAAAGTGCTGGAGACTGGAGCAGTTCAGAAGAGCAGCTGATAAGGAATCCAAGGAGCTAGGTGTCTTCTTGACTCATTCAACGTTAGCCACAGAGTCAGACAGTCAGAGCCCATTTCTCACGTCAGACTTTTCACTTCGTAGACTTGACTAGCACAGTCATGTTGGACACGGAAGATATATGCATGCATGGACTTGGATGGCTTGACGTCAAACTGCAGATTCTTCCTTGGAATCTCTCATGCCGTCCACGATCACGTTCAATGCTAGGCAGTCGAGGTCACGCCTTTGAATTGTTAGCATAGTTTTTGGAGATGAGAGAGACAGATTAATTACATTGGAGTATAAAATGATAATATTCATTTTAAATGATATATCTTCGATTAAACATAGATATATAAATTATATATAAAATACATTTACTCTAACATAGCTCTTTGTATAAAAGAAATCGGACTTAAAAATTGATTTTAAAATTTATTATTTATCTATGTAACAAATTAATTACATGAATATATTCCCTCTACTGCTGCTTGTCTTTTGACTTCAGGATCTTCGATTAACCCTCCCAACTCTACTGCACCAAATGTCTACGTAACGCCTGTGTCGATTCTTGGTGTCGTTACTTTTACTACCGACGTTGCTTCTCCCACAATCCGGAGTTATTGATCGAACGAATATATACAGTCATGCTTCACCTATACTGGAACACTACAAAAAATCTTACGATTACCGACAAAATTTACCGACGGAATTCCATCGGCAATAATCGTTACCGACGGAAATGCGACGAAAAAAAAAGTCGGAAAAATAATTATTGGGATAATATTTCCGACGGAAAATATTTTTCTGTCGGTAAATATATTTTCCGACGAAAATATTCAGTCGGTATTTCCTGACGGAAATCCTATTTCCGCCGGGAAATATCGAGTATTAAATGGTTTTGGGGTGACGAAACCACCGACGGAATCAGGGATTCCGTCGGTGATTTCCGACGAAATCAGGGATTCTGTCGGTGATTTCCGACGGAATCCCTGATTCCGTCGAAACCCACCGACACCGATGGAATCAGGGATTCCGTCGAACACCGCTGACGGAATCCCTAATTCCGTCGGTGGGTTCCGACGAAATCAGAGAATCCGTCTGTGGGTTCCGACGGAATCAGGGATCCCATCGGTGATTTCCGACAGTTTTTTTTGTTTCCGTCAGTGACGTAGTTAGAAATATTGTTATATCCATTAAATTAATACAAATAACAATAATATAAATAATAAATTATGTTCAACATTATTTATTATTTAATTATAATTAAAAATATTGGTAATAATAGTAATTAAAAATATTATCAAGTAACAATATTTATTGTGATAGATTATTTGCAATATTATAAATATATATATATATATATATATATATATATATATATATATATATATATATTTTTAAAATATTATCACAAACTAAATTATACACATAGTAAGGTATTCAAGATTATTTATCTTCTGTTTCTCTTTGAGCTGATGAAATTTATTTCCAACAGCAAGATATTCAAATTTCTAAGCTTCTAATTATTTAGAATGCTTCCGATTCTAATTGTAATTATGAATATTTAAAAGACATATCAGGATGTCATGCAGTTGTTATTCCATAACAGATCACAGGAAAACAAAAATCTCACTTTATCTTTTAACATGAAATCCAAACAAAAAGATCAATAACAAATAACACATCAATCTACTTCCGTCAATAGAAAATATAAAAAACCATAGAACCATGAAACAAATAATAAAACATCATCTTTATATGCATAAAAAAGCATTACAACTAATAAAAAGAGAAATATTAATAAATGGAGAACTTATGGGGATTAGTACTTCAGATTCATCAAAATTGCCTACTTGGTCGACTCCTTAGCACGGTCAAGCTGTTCCTGGGCAACTGTCTGCAGTAAAAATCAAATATTTTAATATGCAAGCATTGTAGAACAAGCACTTAGTTTATTACATAAACATTGTAGAACAAGCACTTATAGTGCTTTTAATACATCAAAATTCATTCATGATTTGACAATATATACATTCCAAGTTTTACAAAATCCTTTCTTGACTGCATTTAATCAAAATAAACTTCTTCAATGTAATAATTGAAGTAGAATGGAAGAAATTACCTCAACTTCATTCATCAATTTCCATGCCTCGATGATGCAAACGGCTTGGCCCTATTGGACTTTGTCATCCACCTACATGTACTCTCGAATCAATTTGGAAAACTCAAAGTAGTTTGCTATAATAGCAGTAAAAAAATGTTGAATAGAACAATATGGTTACCTTAAAAAATGAAGGTTCCCCTGGAGCAGGGCAACGATAGAATGTGCCAGCCATGGGACATTTGAGAGCTGGGAGAGGTGACTTGCTTCCAGTAGTTGAAGGATTTGCCATGGGACATTTGAGAGCTGGGAGAGGTATCCTAAAAATGCGCCTTTAAAATAGGGAAATGCCCATGATTCCGTTCCTGTGACAATATTAAACCTTTCAATAGAAAAGTTTTTACTACAAAAGAAATGAAAGTCTACAATCTTAGGAGATGAAAAAGTCTACAATCCTCTTTTTCATCGAGAGCAGAAAATCTTTGATTGAATATAATAGTTGAAAACTAGTTGTTTCACATCCATCTTTTAAGCATACATCACAGAAAGATGTAATTTGCTTCCATACAATTACCAGCATTATGTAAGCATTGCAATTATCATGAGAAAGCTATTTGCTCCATTTACCTTCAGAGTGTTATATATTCTATCCACCGGCATACTGAAAAATTTGTTGAGCATCCCTACAATGAATTTCTGAACGAAAAAATTTGTGAGATAATCTGCATCTAATATTAAAAAATAACTCTATGCATTATTAAGAAAAGCAAATGTCATAGAAGAATCTCCTACACTGATTCGCTAGGTAGTTATTAAAAAATAACTATGACTGATTCACTGGAAAAGCCACAGAACAATGACTGATTCAACTTCACAATATTAATTACCACCACTAACTCAAATAATTAAAGCTTAGAGATTCTAAGTGATTTTGCCAAAAGAAAACGATGAGAATGATAATTAAACTAAAAGAGCAGTTGGCGCCATTTCCTTTTAGCTGCCACTGCTAATATTGTTGCACCAACAGAAATAATGAGATATAAGAAAGAGTGAAAATACCTATGATTGCATTTTTCCCAATTCGTATCAGTAATAATTGTATCAATTCCCTCACAACTTTATTATTTGTGTGAATGCTAGCAATTATCTGTGGTAGTACTGCTAACCACATTTCATTCTTAACATGCAAAAATCCTTTTTGTAGTCCCATCTGGAAATGTCGCTCCATGGTTGAACCACAATGTCAGAAGGTGAACAATATCCTGTAACAAAAAATCATCAATGTTAACATCCCATTTAAAAATTTTCCAAAACAAAAAACAAACTGAATATGGATCTATGAGTTATTAAAGTGTTAACATAGTCAAGTAACCACTAAAAACAAGCCAGGACTCTAAGAATCAAACATCGAGCATAGTTCTGACGTGAAATATTAAAAACAAGCCAGGAAGCAATGAGAGATGAACTAGTGAACTGTATTTGATTAGTGAAGAGCTTCAAAACTGAGTTAATCAACAAAGACAATATAAAGACATTAAGAACATTTGTAACATACTTGATGGTAATTCTGGAGCTCGAGCAATAACTTCAATATTATCTAAAATTTATAATAAATATATATGAATAATAAATTTTAATACCTGGATATAAATATAGTGAACAAGATAAGGATGTCTGGCTACAAAATAAAGAATCTTGTAAGGCAAAAAAAATTATATTAGAATGTAATTACAGAATAAATAAATTTTACATGATTTTAATAAAATAAATGTTATAGTTTAACATACCTAAAAACCCCTACTCGCCACCGTCTGTCAGGTCTTGAGTCTCTTGTGATTCAAAATTGTGATGTGTTTGTGTTGGAGGGGTGAAAGTAACTATGACCGTCTTCATATGATCCATCAAAGCTTTATGGCTGACCTCTCTCCTCCGATCCTCCTCCGCTCTCCTCCGATCATCCTCCGCCCTCCTCCTATCCTCCTCCGCTCTCCTCTGATCCAACTCCGCTCTCCTCTGCTCCACCTCCGCTCTCCTCTACTCTTCCTCATCTCTCCTTTGCGCCTCAGTGGTTATCCACTGATCCATCTTCTGATCCATGGAGGTAATTTGAGAGCGCAGTTCTTGATTTTCTTGTCGTAAAGACTGCACCTCAGAAGAAGAAGTAGACGAAGAGGCACGACCCCTGGGCATCCTTAAACGATCGAATGCAACTTTGGCTTGTGAGGCAAGCCCGTAGACGGTGGAGTTTTTTGTCCGTCCACCGACAACATCATAATATATCTCATTCAACTAATCGGTGGATAAAGTCTGTGCCTCCCCTCCCTATATCAATGGTTGAGATGCCTCGACCACTCTATTGTAATTTAATCCTGTATGAAAAATGATTATCAGAGTAATATTTAAATTATATACAATTACTAACGTTATTAAAGATAAAAATGATTAAATAGAATATAGATAATAATTATACGTGTATCACCTGTGAACGAGAATCGACAAAGGTCCCATCTTTCTTCTTATGGGTCTTCAAAAAGACCTCCATACAAGTGGGCTGGTGAGCAAGATCTCGTTCCTGTATACACAAATTTATTAGACCCTAATTATATAAGGTTGGTAATTGATAAATGCAAAATTTACTTGCAATAAGGTAGCTTTAAATTAAACTCACCAAGTCCATGGTATGTTCGACAATAGATTTCGATTCAGATGAATGTCGGGTTGTTCCGGTACTCGGGTCACCTGGCTCTGTATTTCTGTTGGCTCGAGCCTTTTCAACGTTTTCCTTACATCTTTGTTCTGCCCAGGTGGTCGTCCATACACCCCAGGTCTCGGCATTAACATACGGAGGTCGCGTCGCCTTCTTTCTTAAATAATACATGTGGTCATAGTACAACTTGGCATAATAAATATTCCAGGTATTATTAAATTATGCCTCGTGTCCATCCTCCCATGTATATTTTTTCTGCAATGCAAATTATTAAAATAATTTTATAAAATTTTAGAATAGTAAATATATTAAATATACTTACTACAAATTCATTATAGTAAAATGTCTTGGTCTCCTCATCTACATGTCTCCATGTCAAACTAGCAACACAGATTCTTTCTTTAAATTTTCCAGTGATATATGATGACACTCGGTGGCCATCCGGAGTAAATCTGTATAAAAATTATTAAAAGATTGAAAATATATTATAACTAAAATCAGATTATGAACATAATTACTATTAATAAAAAATACTTACATTTCTCCAATAATTTTTAGAACCTTGTAGCCACGGAGTGGTGCCTGTTGCTGATCTGGCTACTGCTCTTGTTGTTGTTGTGCCATAATAATATCTACAAAAACAAATTACAATAAATCATATTAAAGTGTGGAGACATTATAAACATAAATTAATCAATAGTAGCATGATAAACAAAATTAATCAAAATTACAAGAAATAAAATTAATGCATAACTTACTTGATAAACAAAAAAACATGATATCCTATCATAATTAAGATCAAATTAATCAATAGTAGCAGCTTCTAAATCCACATCGCTAGACTCTGTTAGTTCAACAACTTCATCACTGTTGGACATATCTCCATCATCTATATCTTCGTAAGTGACGTTAATATCAACAAGTAATTGAGATGTAGATTCGAGTTGTGAATCAACTGACTATCTCTTAACATAATCATTCTGAAATGCATTATGATTAACAGCAGTGACAGTGTTCGGCATTTCTATGATTGAGCGAGCCTTCATTCGACAAACAGACAACTATTGACTAGATCTTCGTCTCCTCGTAGGGTAATCAAGATAGAAAACGTGACCCATTTGTACTCCGAAGATGAAAGGCTCAAACTTATTGAACCTTTTGTTGGCATTAACCTCAACTAAATTATAATTTGGATGTATTCGAGTACCTGTTCTTGGGGTCGGATCATAACATGCACATTTAAACAACACACATCTTTTTAAAGGTAATGCAGGGTAATCAACCTCTATGATTTCGTCAAGTATACCATAATAATCAAACTCAATGTTACTATTCTCCATACATCCTTTGACGCATATACCAGAATTGAAGGTTAACCTACTTGATTCTCGATGTCTAACGTGAAATTTGAGGTCATTAACATAGTAACCAGAGTAAACCATTATTTTATGTAGAGGACCTGATGCAAGATTCAATATCCTATCATCTTCGACATTTGAAATTCTACGATCTTTCACCTATAAAATTAATTTTAATATAAATTAGGAGATTGAATAATATTTGAGATAACTCAAAAATTATTAAATTAAAATAGCTTTAACTTACATATATTTGGAACTATAATGCAAATTCCGTCTCTAACTTTGCAGCTATCTCACTTGCACCAAATGATGGATTTTGCAAATATAGTTGTTGTTTGTATAAGTTGACAAAGAATTACAGATAAAATTAAAACATTTTAAATCCTCATGACAATTTTAAAATGAATGATAGTTTTATTACAGAAGTAAACTTATTTTATATATGGTTTGATCTCATGGCAATTTAGAAGTATATATGTTCTGACAGTATGGTATTCCTGTTCAGTTAACCATCTAGATGAAGATGCATCAATTGTCTTGCCAGGATACTTGAAAATAGAAAGCATCGATGGGTCTATCGGCTGAGCATCATCAAAATTTCTAGGGCATTTGTGATGTATGATTTTCACATGATCAACAAAATAATAAGAGCAGAAAGAAGATGTTTCTTCAACCAGATAAGCATTACTTATTGACCCCTCAACTCTTGCTTTGTTACGAACATTATTCATTAATTTTCTCAAAAATCGTTCGAATGGATACATCCATCTATACTGAACATGACCAGCAATTTGTGCCTCGTATGGTAAATGCACTGGTAGATGTTCCATTGAATAAAAAAACTAGGAGGAAGAATTCGTTCCAGCTTACATAGTATGAGAGGAATGTTTGTTTTCAAGCGAACTATATCATCCACCATAATACACCTTATTGTCAAATCTCTAAAAAATAGACTCAATTTTGTGAGTGCTTCCCAGACATTTTGAGGAAGTAAGTCATGAAAAACTATTGGAATAAGTCTTTGCATAAACACATGACAGTCATGACTTTTCATTCCAAACATTTTTAATCTGTTCATATCAATGCATCTAGCCATATTAGAAGCATACCCATCTGGAAATTTTATTTCTTTCAACCAACTACATAAAGCTTGCTTTCCATCTTTGTCCAATGTATAACAAGCCTTTGAAAATCTATTAGATATTTCATCCTGATGCAATTCTGGCTTGTTAACTAGCTCTTTTAATTCTTCACGTGATTTTGCAGTGTCTTAAGTTTTTCCAAGCACGTTCATCACAGTGTTGAAGATATTATCAAAGACATTTTTTTCAACATGCATAACATCTAAATTATGTAACAACCCGGCCCGTCGACCCGACCCTCAGCCCCTTGGGCGGCCAAATTCCATTTTTGGCAGTCGAACAACCTGACCCCTTTGGTCCTCGACCGTCGACCGTCGTTACTCACAAGAACTTCTCACCCCTGGCCAGTGGATTTTTGTCTTCCTCAGGATTCGAACTCTAGACCTCCAGGCTAAGTACTAGAGTTTATGAATCTTGATAGTCATGTGAGCGCGCTATCAGGATTCATAAACTCTCAATAACTCTCGACCAAATTCATAAACTATCAGGATTCATAATTTAACCCTAAATAATTTTTAGGGTTAAATTATTTATACTCTCGCCAATATATTTTTCCAAAAATTTATTTTACTGGATTTTTAATTTGCCATATTTAACAAATTATGTCGAATGAGCAGATACTTCCAATAAGGTAGATCCCAAAATATACTTCTTTTCTTCCATCAACATTTGCACATCCTCACAATGTATTTATTTATGTCATCGGAACCAGGTTTAGAAACTGGTACAAATCCATAACTGTCAATTTGTTCAATAATGTTTTCACCTGAAGCAATCACTGGAGGAGATTTTCTCACCACAACATTCTTTAGGATTTTTTTTATTTCACCTAAAAGGGTGATCAACAGGTAAAAATTTACGGTGGTTATCGAACCAAGATACCTTCCCACTGCAAGGTAATGAAAATTCATCAGACCCCATTATGCAATGTGGGCATGCTAATTTTCCAGATGTGCTCCATCCTGGCAACATCGAGTATGCTGGAAAATCACTAATTGTCCATAATAATGCAGCATGTAATGTAAAATTAGTTTTACTTGCAACATTATAAGTCAATGACCCTACATTCCATAAATCATTCAACTCAGCAATCAGAGGTTGCAGGAAAATATCTATCATCTCTTTAGGATTGGTTCGACCAGGAATTAATACAGTAAGGAACATAAATTGATCTTTCATGCACATCCATGACAGTAAATTATACGGTGTTAATATTGAAGGATCGTCTAGGCGTGCTAGAGGGGAGGTGAATAGCACTTTATCGTTGTTTGATCTCTACAAAGTCGTTAGTGAAGGATCGTATAAGGAGTGCTAGAGGGGGGTGAATAGCACTTTTTCGGATCTTGGATCTCTACAAAGTCATTAGCGCAGCGGAAACAATAATATGCAAAGTAAATAAGAAATAAAACACTGCTAACACCTTGATTTACTTGGTATCCACCCCGGTCGGGTGACTAATCCAAGAATCCTTCGGTGGATCAACCCCCGGATAACCTCCGGCTAGATCTGTCGCTCCTTGTGGGTGGAGAAACCTCGCCACAACACCTTGAACGCTCTCTGATTACAGTAGACTACTAACTTACTTTACCCAAGCAAGTTTCGTCAAGAATGATAGGAGAAAATGAGCCCCTTTAAATAGGGCTCGAATCTGAAACAGACGCTTACCAGTCGACTGCCCCTGGGGCAGTCGACTTGTCCCACTCAGATTTGACCGTTGCAGTATAACGTTCGAATCTCCCAGCTGTTTCAGTCAGCACCAGTCGACTGCCCCTGGGCTAGTCGACTGGGACACACCTAAGCCTAGGGTTTCACTCCCAAGTACAAGTCTCTCTCGCACTAAAACCCTCCTGGCTTAGCCCCTGAGTACAAGCACCCATACTCAGCCTCTCTCAACCTAGTTGACCAGCCGTCAAGATGAAGGCAACAGTCAAGATTGCTGGTGAAGAGTCAACTAGGTTGAGAGAGGCTGAGTATGGGTCAGCTCAGCCTCTCTCAACCTAGTTGCTTGGAGTTGACCAGCCGTCAAGATGAAGGGGCCCGCTGAGCTGGTCATCTTGACGGCTGGTTATCCTATCAACTTTTGCTTCAAGCCTCTGCTCTATCTGCTGGCATCCGTGAATGTCCTCGCGGATGGCGTGAACATCTGCATGGAGCTGGGTAATCTCTGCTCGGGTGACCATGTCGGCGGGCCCCTCATCTACATCAGCGGCCTCTGGGCGCTCCCTCGAAGCAAATGCCCCTGTCTAAACTCAATCCCTGCCAAGGATAATTGGCGGGTGCCAATTTGATCATACTCCTTGGACAGGTGTTTAACCTGACCACTGGTGACACGAATGCCAAATCGTAGCTGGAAGAACTCAGTCAACATGTGACAAAAGGGCATATAAATTTTTCCATTGACACTGGGAAAAATGACAAATGGAGGCAAACACATGCAATGACACATCTATGTCCAATCGTCTCTCAAGAGCATACATCATCACTAAGTGAGGCAGTCGAATCCTTGCTCTCCCCTTAGTGACAATGGATAAAATACACTCTACAACAATCTTATACAGAACATGGCTAAATGGACGCATGGGCTTTGCATCAAAGGTACGCTCAGATTCATGTTTATGTCTTCTAAAATAGTACAGATGAATCTGATCAATGGTAATATTTTCAAACTCAAGCGACTCAGTGACATTTGGAAAATATGTGTTGACATTGTTTGACGCCCGACATTCTAAGAAACTGGCTAAAATCATGGGTGTGAAAGGAATGGTAACGCCGGCTACTCTCGATTCATAAACATTATTGTCTGAATCAATACAAGTTAAATTTGCATAGAACATCTTGCATAGATCAGTGTTAACGTCATGTTGGCAATAGACCAATTGTTCTTTGCCAAAATGAGTCACCATCTCAATAATTTGTGGTGCTTTATCCTCAAAATAGGATTTGTTAAGATACCGACAAGGCAACACAACAAACTCATTCTCCTCGAACCTCTTCTTGCACTCCCGGCTCCTAAATATTGACTCCTCTGGAGCTTGGGGACCTGGTCGGGATGAACCCTCACTCCTAGACCGCTTAGACACAACCCTAATATACCAAACACATGCATGCATACCAAAGTGACCCCCCAAAATAGAGAAAATATCAAAAAAAAAACATACACAAAATATCATATTAGTATCAATGCAATGTCTAAATGGAAAAATGAACCTTAAATCAGCATACCTCTTGACTGCCTTTTTCATGTTTTTCGGTTTTGAGAGAATGGCTTGAGAAAAGCGGTTTTCCACCAACCCTAGAAGTAGATCGAAGTTAAAGGAGGCCTTAGAGACTGATTTTAGGGCTTGAAACGGGCTTAGGACGCAAGGGGAGTTGAGAGGAAGAGAAAATCGCCGGGAATAAGTAGCCAAAACCCTAAGTTTGGCTTTCCCGGCGCGCCCTTTCCTTTATAAAACCTGCGAACCAGTCGACTGCCCCTGGACCAGTCGACTGGGTCAGAGTGTATTACATTCTGTGGGTTTTACTAGTCGACTGGCCTCCAGCTAGTTGACTGGTGTCTGATGTTCTGAATTTCAGTTTTTCAGTCTGAATTTCAGAAATGCCTAACTAATTTCATAAATTCCCAACAATTCTAAAATCTTGTGGGGATATTTGTGGATCCTATATTTACTTGGGAAAAATATACTTTCAGTCAAAGTCATCCCAAATCCCACGATTGGTACAAATTTTGAATTTCTCTAGAATGTATCATGAAATCCTTTCCCAAAAGTTCTAATTCAGACCTCACCTTGATGCTTTCTCCCATACTTATTCATAATCAATCCTTAGCATCGAAATATATGGTATTTAGGCATTAAAATCGATTTTTCTCAATCAAAACCCCAATTTCACCTTTTTCCCTATAATTTTCCTTTTAGTGTGCCAATTCTCTAGGATTAAGACCAATCTTAGCCTTTTAAACCTCTGGGCACACTCTATGGTTCTTTTCAATCCCCTAGAAGGAAACCACCTGAGATCCATTGACCATGGAACCCATTTTGACTTCCAGAACTCTCCCTTGAGTTCCTAGCCCTAGTTACTTCCTTAGGTAACTCTCCTACAAAGGCAAGACCACACCGGTGCTCCTCCGGTGCTTCTTTACCTTCCATTATCACTCTCTTAACCCTGTAGACCTTTTTCTTGGTCAATTTCTTTTCTTTTCCCTCAAATGACTTTTCTTTACCATTTTTGACTTTTTCTCTACCATAGTTGTAAGACATCCTTGAATATGACACCTTATTGACATTAGCCCTCCTAGAATGGTATCCTAAACCCGGCCTACCATTCTTGTAATTTTGGCCCTTTGATATCATGTTCAATTCCTTGGACCCTTGAATTACTCTACCAAGGTTTCTTTCCAACTCATCAAGTTTTGCTCTTAAAACTTGGGTTTCCTTTTCTAACATCCTAACCTTAGGATCACTAGACCTAATTGTTAGTATTGTGAGAGAAGTGTCCTAAGGCAATCGCCTTATGATTGTAATCATTTACTTTAATAAATGAATATTCACTATTTGAGTATACATGTTAATGTATTTGATTGAGATCTTAAACTCATTTACTGAATGTCCGCAATACAATTCACAGCATGAGAGAATTTATGATGAATTCACAACTAGTGATTATCTCTACATGTACAATTGTGAAGTATTGAAATTGTCCCTAGTCGATGAATTGATAAATAAGGACACTATCAATTCTGTTGAGACTAGCATGGGTTATTCTCTAATCAGCTGATTCTCACTGGTTGGTAACATTGGGATGTCCGGAGATAAACATGAATGCTAGTTAAGGGAACTAGTTCATTGGAGTGACTGGCTGTAAAACTTCACATGGTAGTCTACATATAGACATGACAGTGAAGTTATTACTGCAGCTTCAGTGCGATGTTCCTTTGACTTGCGGTGTTCAAGTCATCTTGGTCATGGAGACTTATACTTTAACATCTTAAGCAAGCATCTCCAAGGAGGTGTGGACCCAGGATGGTTGGGTATAAGCCGAAGTTCCCGAAGATGTTTGAACAACCTACAAAGGATTCACCACTCCTTGCGAGGGGATGTATACCCAAGGCATATTGTCGGATTGTTACTCAAAGTCTCTGGCCAGAGCATGACATGTTCAGAGTATGAGTCTCTGAAATACATGAGAGTAATTAGAATCCATTGGACGAGAAAGACATTACTTGGGCTAGGTGTGATGTAGTCAGCCTAGTGGGGACTGGCACATATAGACCGTGTCCTGAACCAAGTGGGTATAAGATGGTGAAGGGAATGAGGCACGACTCATTATAGCTGCTGAAGGGTTTCAGAATTATTTCTGAGGTCAACCGTTGATCTTTCGATTAATTGGGGGTCATGATGTACTACTAGGTGCCACTCATGATCGTTCTATAATTGGTTGATTATAGACGGCCAACATAAATCGAAAGCCTATTTAGTCACATGCACAATGAGTAATCCGAGGGATTTAAAATGAGTTGAAAATTAGATTTTCCGATCAAGAGAAATAAGTCGAATCTGAATTTATCAGAGGCGCATCGGAAGCTTAAAATGGCTAAGTCTTTTGAAGGCTTATTGGACGAATTAAATGAGTTTAATTCGCGAGGAGGCGGCTTGGTTTGGCCGGCCAAAGAGGGTCCCCACCCTCTTTGGTTTGGCCGACCACAACAAGGAGGGAAACCAATTTATTTGGTTTAAATTATAAAATAAATCAAGCGCGATTTGTTTTATAAAATTATGGATAAATAAATTTATATAAAGAAATTTATATAAAGAAATTTATATAAAGAAATTTATATAAAGAGATTTATTTTCATGGAAATTAAAATAAACCTTGGATTGGTTTATTTTATTTTATAAAATCAATTATGAATTGATTTTTCCATGGTAAGAAAAATTTATATAATAAATTTATTCTTTTTATGGAAATTAAAATGAACCATGGATTGGTTTATTTTATTTTATAAAATCAATTATGAATTGATTTTTCCATGATAAGAAAAATTTATATAATAAATTTATTCTTTTTATGGAAATTAAAATAAACCATGGATTGGTTTA
The DNA here is from genome assembly GCA_024364735.1 of Boesenbergia rotunda. Taxonomy (NCBI): domain Eukaryota; kingdom Viridiplantae; phylum Streptophyta; class Magnoliopsida; order Zingiberales; family Zingiberaceae; genus Boesenbergia; species Boesenbergia rotunda. The sequence continues at coordinate 288,765 of JAGFNQ010001962.1, read as the reverse complement.
TTTTATTTTATAAAATCAATTATGAATTGATTTTTCCATGATAAGAAAAATTTATAATAAATTTCTTGTAAAATTTTATTCCATAATAAATTGTTTTTATTATAAATTGAGTTATAATAAAAACTTGGTATAACGGAATAATTCATAGAAAAATTTATAAGATAAATTTCTTATGAAAAATTCCGTTAAGAGGAGACTTGGCGATTAAGAGGCTACTGTATAAAGGTACCAAGGCAAGGCTTGGAAATTAATTCAAGAGATCAAGGATTCTTGCCTAGCCTCTTTTCTTCTCCTTCTCTCCCTCTCCCTCCCAAGTGGGCGCCGGCCCTAGAGAGCTCCTCTAGGGTTGCCGCGAGCCAACTCCACCAAGAAGGCGCCGAAGAAGAAGAAGAAGCGGGTCGCGACTCCCTCCTTCCTTTCCCCGGAATCTTGATTCCGTTACTTGGTGGTTAGTTTTCCATCTCTCTCTCTTGATATTCTTGTCGTGCCTTTGGAGAATCTAGTAGTTCTTGTCGGCACGAAACTCGTGGCTTTGCAAAGTCATCCCGAAGAGAACTCGGCGTGGACGCGAATAGAGGCGGAGCTTCCAAGGGACGCTACGGTTGGATCTCGTCCCCTTACTTCGAGTTACGCGAGGTATTGAGTAAATTAGTTTACTTTCTGCAAAATTTTAATTTATGATTATGTCCACACATCATAAGGTTGCATGCTAGATACGTGGTAAAAATAATTTGAGAAATTATTTATGCTAATTCTTCCGCTGCACGTAATTATTTTTTAAAATTACGAACCCGTATCCATGTCAACATGCACCCGGTCCCAACACTAATTTGATCATTTCTACCTCCACTTATTTGTCTAGACATTTTCCCTTTTTTCTTAGGGTTTATGCCTTGGTCCTTTGCTCTAGAGTTTCTAGATTTATCACGAAACATGAAATTCTTGGTGTTTTGGTGTACAAAATTATTTCTACTTCTATCATGATATTTAAAACCAAAAACACGCATGGGCACACAACTATTATTAATTCTATCATTCAAACAAATATTTTGAGCATTCATTGAAAAGTTTGAAGCATGAGTAGGGTTAGAGGGTACCTTCCTTACCCTTGGCGCTCCCCCTTGATGAGTGCTTCTTTTTCTTTCTTCTTTCTCCCATTTCCTAAGGTGCTCCATCTTCTTGAGCTCTTTACTTCTTGGACATTTTGTATGATAATGCCCAAGCTCCCCGCATGTGAAGCACCGAATCCTCTTTCTTTTGTTTTGAACTTCCTCATTCCTACAACCCATATTAGATTTAAATTGAATGGATTTGGGCTTAGAAATTACCTCCTTTTTACCTAGTGGGCACTTGTCCTTGTAGTGCCCCTTTTTATTACAACCAAAGCATATAATATGTTCTCTTGACTTAGCTTTGATGAAGATGGAAGTCGTCTCTTGCCCTTGTGAGGATGAGGGTCTCTCCTCCCCCTCAACACTTGAAGTTGTCATTTCTTCTTTTTCTTCGAATGGAATCGGTGCTTCTCCACTTACTTCTTCCACTTTTCTTGACAATTCAACTTCTTTTTCATCTTCTTTTATACTTGAGTTGATTTCCTCAAACTCTTCCACTCTTTGAGTTGATGTAGGGTTCTTATGAATTTCTTCCAACTTATTCCACAATTCGCATGCATTTGAATATTTCCCTATATCACTCAAAACATGGTTAGGCAACATATTAATCAAAATATTTACTACCTTCTCATTGGCCCTAGCTTGTTCTTGTTGTTCACTTGTCCAATATGTTGGATCGAGAAAGACCGATAGAGGGGGGAGTGAATATCGAAAAATGTTCGGATTTAAAAGAAAGAGTAAGTGCGCGGCGGAATAAAATCAAACAACGCAAACACCAAGGTTTTACGTGGTTCGGAGCCTGGGTCGACTCCTACTCCAAGGCCCACGGTCGTTGACCGTTTACTTTTGGCAATTCTATAGTGCGCAAAACGGTTACAGAGTGAGATTACAAAATTACTGTAAATAGAAATATACACTTTGTTTTACCAACTCCCGGTGTAGATCGAGTTTCGGTGCAGTGGGAGGTTGACGGCGCTTCGTTCTTGAGTCGGGAAGTTTCCGGAGCAGAGCGCGGTCGTCAGAGCGTTTGGATGCGTTGAATGAAAGCAGTGTTTTGAAGAGGAGGGTCTAGGCCCCTTTTTATAGTGCCTGGGGGCGCCCTGGTCGACGGGGGCGCCCCCCCCACGTGGCAGCAGATCCACACAAGGCGCAGTCAACGACTTATCCCTTGAACCTCGGGATAAGGTCTTGACGGGGGCGCCCTGGTTGACTCGGCCAACTCTTATCCGTAGCGCTGAAGTCTCCTGCGTAAGAGTGGCTGGGGGCGCCCTGGGCGCTGGGGGCGCCCGGGACAGCGGGGGCACCCTGGGTGCGCAGTGCAGACGCGGCAGCAGCTTAACTCTTCAGTTGGTTTGCCATGGGGGCGCCCGGGACAGCGGGGGCGCCCTCAGATTGTACTGTCGAGGTCCATTTGCTTACTTTGTGTTTTGTGTTCACCTTGGGGGCGCCCGGGACACTACTGGCGCCCTGGTCACCAGTTGCCTCTTTCCTTTGAGGCATTCTGAGCTGCAGACACACGTTTCTTCGGTCCTGCTTCCAGGGTTAGACCAAAACACAATAAAACAAATATTTAATTTAATTTATACAGCCTCAGCTGTCTTGGTTCTGACTTTGGTCTCCAAAATGGAGCCCTAGGTCGAACCGACGCCTAATGTTCCCTCAAGGGGAACGCGTCCTCACCTACTCCTCTCGGGAGAATTTACCTGGTGCCAACCGGATCCTCCAGTTGGACTTTTGCCCGGCAGCCCTTCGCCAGGTCTTGGTTTTCGCCTAGCAGCCCTTCGCCAGGACTTGGTTTTCGCCTAGCAGCCCTTCGCCAGGACTTGGTTTTCGCCCAGCAACCCTTCGCCAGGACTTGGTTTCCTGACAGCCCATCGTCAGGTGCCTAGCATCCCTTCGCTAGGACTTGGTTTTCGCCCAGCAACCCTTCGCCAGGACTTGGTTTCCTGACAGCCCATCGTCAGGTGCCTAGCATCCCTTCGCTAGGACTTGGTTTTCGCCCAGCAACCCTTCGCCAGGACTTGGTTTCCTGACAGCCCATCGTCAGGTGCCTAGCATCCCTTCGCTAGGACTTTGTTTCCTGCACTCTCAAGCAGCATTGTTAGACAACAAATAACCCTTAACTTTGAATCCTTTGCCAATATCAAAACAAGGTTCGATCTGGTGCTTCCTGCACCAACAATCTCCCCCTTTTTGATTATGGCAACACAATTCAAAGTTAAGGAAAAAGATAGCAGTTTAAGCATAAGGGTTAAGACTAATAAAACATATCAATTCGTAACAGTCTAAACCCAAATGTAATTTGAACAGTGAAAAGAGAGAGAGAACAAAAATTTCTCATGCTCATTCTCCCCCTGAATAATTAACTTAACTCTTAACTTTGACCTTTCCTCCCCCTTTGACATATATCAAAAACAAGCATGGGTGAACAAGGTATCTAACAGGGATTTATGAGTTTTTCTAAGTGCTTTATGTTTTTGATAAAGTATTTTTCAAGAATCGAGTAAAAGCATTTTCAAAACTTTTTACACTTAGATAATTTACCATTATGAAAAAAAATTCAGGCTTAAAAAAATTTACAACTTTTTATAAGGCAAAAAAAAATTTACTTAGGCAAAATTTCCAAGTTTCCAAAAAAAATTTTAACTTTTAGAAAAGGAAACTTTACTTAGAAAATTTTTCAAGAAATTTTTCACGCTTAGAAAATTTTCAAGAAAAGGATTTTTCAGGCTTAACAAGTTTTTAAACTTTGGAGCAAGTACTTTTTAGAAGAATTTGAAAATTAAGTGTCAAGTACTTGATTGAGAAAATTAAGTAAAAAAATACCCGTTAAATACTTAAGTACTTAGAAATGATTTTTGAAAAGAATGATTTTTGAAAAGAATTGTTAAGTACTTAGAAATATTATTTAATACTTTAAATGATAAAGTTAAGTATTTAACTTGATTTGGGAGAATATGTTTTTGAAAAAGAATTAAGTGCTTAATATGTTTTTGAAAGAGTTAAGTAAGTACTTAAAACATTTTGAAAAAGAAGTTAATACTTTTTGAAGAGAGACAAAAAAAATTTAAATTTGAAAGTTTTGATTCCCACTCTTCTTTCCAATCTCTCCCCCTGGATATATATCAATAACGGAATATGTTTTGAAAGAAGTTTTGAGAAGAAATTGTGTATCAGAGCTTATGAGTTTTGAAAACATAAAAATACTTGGTATAACTCTTAAAAGCATAGCAAAAGCTTAAATTTCCAGATTAAGTCCATTTTGAAGAGTATTATGCAAAAAAAAATATTTTGTATTTGTAAAAAAAATTTCGAAAAAGAGTTTTGAAAAGATTTTTCAAGTACTTTTGAGATAAATTATGATTTGAAATACATACGTACTTTTAGAAAAGTATTAGATTTTTTTTTGAAAACAAAATATTTCACTTGACTAGGTTTCTTTTCCAGTCTGACACAATCCTAGGAAACCTTGTTAACTACAAGGACATTTCCCTAAGTGTCCTGGAAATTTTCAAACTCAAGTAAATTTTTAAAAAAATGATAGTACTTAAAAATATATTCTAAAAAAGTGTGTGAACTTTTGAAGGTTCAATGTTTTACTTAACTTGGTTCATTTTCCAGTCTGACACCATCCTAGGAAACCTTGTTGACTACAAGGACATTTCCTAAGTGTCCTGGAAATTTTCCAACCTAAGTAAATGTTATTTCGAAAACAATTTCATAAGTCACACAAATTCTAACAAATAGTATTTTGAAAGACTTAGATTTTTGCAAGAGTTTGAAATAAAGCATGTTATTAAATAATTTCTTTAATTTTGACCTCCCCCTAAACTGACTCAGTCCTGGGAAGCTTGTTGACCACAAGTACTCTTCCTTTGAGTCTTAAGGTTTGAGTCAGATTAGAAAGAACTGTTTAACAAAGACATAAGTAAAAAGAAACTTTTTCTGAAGTTTTTCTTTTGACTTAGACTCCCCCTTAATTTGACACATCCTAGGAGTCCTTGAAGATCATGAAGTGGACCTTTCCTCTGTGTCTTTAGGGTTTGTCAAGATCAAAAGAAGCACTTTTGAACAATCTTCTGAGTATGATAACTTTCAAGGAGATAAATTTTTGAAAACTCAATTTGGAATAATAACACAGTTTAAAAAAAATTTGAAATGATAATAATTTTTCCAAAGCGATAGTAATATATTAAGGTTTTTGAATCAACTTTTGAAAACCTTATTTTGAGATAATAATAGGTTTAAGAGCATGAGTTTTTGAAAAATCTGAATTTTTGAAAAAGATTAAGACGAACTCCCCCTGTATCCGACACAGACTGACTTTATCTAAATTCCTTAAGGGATTTCAGTGTTGAGCAGGTTTGACTATGTTGACTAGGGTTGACTGTTTTGACCAAGTTTGACTCAGTTGATAATGTTTGACAATCAATAACTAAAACAAAACAAGCCCTAGATTATATTTAAAATGAGTCTATCGAGATATTTAACATGAAATTTCATATTAAAAAAAATGTTAGGAATGAAAAGTAGGGTACAAAAAAAAGGTAAGCTTAAATAACTCTTGCAAACTGAATCATACTTTTAGCTCCTAGATGTCTCACCCAGTTCTATGTGATCAAGCATGTTAACCTTATGGGTTTTGTGAGACAGGTTTGAAGGTAAAAATGATTTTGAAGAAGAGAATGATTAATTTAAAAAAAATTAATTTTGAAAAAGAAGTGATTAAATTTGAAAAATATTTAATTTTGAAAAAGAAGTGATTAAATTTGAAAAATGTTTGAATTTGAAAAAGAAGTGATTAAATTTGAAAAATGTTTGAATTTGAAAAAGAAGTGATTAATTTTGAAGAAGAGTTTTGTAAACAGGTTTGAATCTATAATTATTTGAAATTTGTGTTAGATTCGAATTTGACAAAAGATAATTTGAATTTGAATTTCAAAAATTGGCTTCCAGGTCTTGGCGAGGCACTAGACCTTCTTTGGCCTTAGCCTTATGGGATCATCCACCCTTTCCTTGACAAAGCCTTTTAATGAAATTTCATTTTCAAATTAAATTAGGTCATTTTCTGGTCTAACTAGCTTGGGTCTTGGATCGGTAGCTTCGGCTGGTTTCACCAGTCTAAAGAGACCAAGTAAACTTGATCTTATTAGAGTTGGTTTCCCCAACGTACTATCATCTCACCTCCTCCCAATACTATGTTTTCAAATTTTAAGTAATTGGTTAAGTCCTTAAGCTATCTAGTCCTATGAATAGCCAAAACAAAACTTCAGATAATGTCATAGTGAGGAGAAATTTCTGGATTTTCTAAGTTTGCAAAATTATTAATCAGTTTTTCTTGTATATCAATTTTAATTTTCAAAGTCTCATTTTCTTGTCTTAACATTTTGAATTTTGGCTTTGCTAATATACATGATTTCATTAAGTTATCTAAGCATGCATCCATATCTAAATTTGACCAAGGGAGATTAATTAATCTATCAGTATTCAAGGTAAAGAGTGGATTTGGATGTAAATTACAGTTACCCATTTTGGTTGGTTGCCCTGGATCTTTGTAATGTTTATCTGTGCATTCCTCTTTGTAATGCCCAACCTCCTGACACTTGAAGCATTGGATGCGACTCTTGTTCTTTCGTGCTTTTGGAGCTCGTTCCTTTGTCGCCGTCGGTGGTATCGTTTGGATCTTTTGAGTAGGACACTTAGTTTGGTAGTGCCCTCTCTCCCTGCATATGTAACAAATTATATGATTTTTAAAATTCAAATTTGTAATTTTACCTTTTGATTCCTTATTAGGAATCTCCCCCTTAATTGTTGTTGTCTCGGATCTAAATTCATCTTCTGATTCCGTGTCTGAGTCGGACTTGGGTACCGGTTGAAGCTCCTTCTTTGGTGGTTCTCTTGGAGTTTTCCCTGCAAAAGTTATACCTTCCTCGACCATTGCAGTATCAGCTTGATTATTTAATTCTAATTTAGAAAAGAATTTGAAATTGGTTACCATCTCAGTCAGTTCGTCGTCTGATTCTGCTGGTTCGATTTCGACTCTGGGTTCAGGTTCAGACTCTGACTCGGTTGTCTGTGCTTGGACCGAGAGTGCGAGATAACTTACCTGATCTTCTTCTTCATCTGAGATTTCTTGATGAAGATTGATCAATTTCTCCCAAATTTCTCTAGCACATCCAAATGAACCGACTAGCTTGAGTTGTTCGTTGGTTAGACCGCATTGAAGAATTGCAGTTGCTCTTGCATCAGTCTCAATTTGGTTGAGGGTTGGTTCATCCAGTTTGTCCCATGCAATTGATAGTCCATCTTCTGTAGGGGGGTGGAACCCTGTTTGAATGATCATCCATATGTCCATATGGGTCTTTAGATGGAACTCCATTTGACTTCTCCAAGAATTGAAGTTTTCACCGGAGAAGAGAGGTGGACGAACGCTGTTCCATTCTCGATTGGCCATTTAAAAACCCTTGCACACAACAGAATTAACCGAAATGTACCAAGACTTGGTCTTAGATTAGTAGTGCGGGAGAAGGAAAAAAATTGTCCAAAACAAATGTTGCACGAATTTCGAGGCGAATTAATAATAAAATTAAAAAAAATAATTTATGACAAAATTTTTGAAAATGATGATTTTGTCAATTCTGATAAATGAAAAGAATAAGAATTTAATGTTTGGAAAAAATTTTTCTTGATTTAAGGTAGCACGAATTTCGAGAAAAAATATTAAAATAATAAAAAAATTTATGACAAGTTTTTAAAAAATTGATCGTTTTATCGATTCTGACTTAGGTAAAAAAAATGAGAATTCAGAATTGAAAAAGGCGTAAGGATATTTTAAATACACCTACAGATATTATTTATTTGAAAAAAAATAAAGCGAAAAAAATCCGAAAATAAAATTTTCAAACTGGTGGTTGCACCAAGTTTGAATTCCCCGCTCTGATACCACTTGTTGGATCAAGAAAGACCGATAGAGGGGGGGTGAATATCGGAAAATGTTCGGATTTAAAAGAAAGAGTAAGTGCGCGGCGGAATAAAATCAAACAACGCAAGCACCAAGGTTTTACTTGGTTCGGAGCCTGGGTCGACTCCTACTCCAAGGCCCACGGTCGTTGACCGTTTACTTTGGGCAATTCTATAGTGCGCAAAACGGTTACAGAGTGAGATTACAAAATTACTGTAAATAGAAATATACACTTTGTTTTACCAACTCCCGGTGTAGATCGAGTTTCGGTGCAGTGGGAGGTTGACGGCGCTTCGTTCTTGAGTCGGGAAGTTTTCGGAGCAGAGCGCGGTCGTCAGAGCGTTTGGATGCGTTGAATGAAAGCAGTGTTTTGAAGAGGAGGGTCTAGGGCCCTTTTTATAGTGCCTGGGGGCGCCCTGGTCGACGGGGGCGCCCCCCCCCCCACGTGGCAGCAGATCCACACAAGGCGCAGTCAACGACTTATCCCTTGAACCTCGGGATAAGGTCTTGACGGGGGCGCCCTGGACGCTGGGGGCGCCCTGGTTGACTCGGCCAACTCTTATCCGCACGCTGAAGTCTCCTGCGTAAGAGTGGCTGGGGGCGCCCTGGGCGTTGGGGGCGCCCGGGACAGCGGGGGCGCCCTGGGTGCGCAGTGCAGACGCAGCAGCAGCTTAACTCTTCAGTTGGTTTGCCATGGGGGTGCCCGGGACAGCGGGGGCGCCCTCAGATTGTACTGTCGAGGTCCATTTGCTTTCTTTGTGTTTTGTGTTCAGCTTGGGGGCGCCCGGGACACTACGGGCGCCCTGGTCAGCAGTTGCCTCTTTCCTTTGAGGCATTCTGAGCTGCAGACACACGTTCCTTCGGTCATGCTTCCAGGGTTAGACCAAAACACAATAAAACAAATATTTAATTTAATTTATACAGCCTCAGCTGTCTTGGTTCTGACTTTGGTCTCCAAAATGGAGCCCTAGGTCGAACCGACGCCTAATGTTCCCTCAAGGGGAACGCGTCCTCACCTACTCCTCTCGGGAGAATTTACCTGGTGCCAACCGGATCCTCCAGTTGGACTTTTGCCCGACAGCCCTTTGCCAGGTCTTGGTTTTCGCCTAGCAGCCCTTCGCCAGGACTTGGTTTTCGCCTAGTAGCCCTTCGCCAGGACTTGGTTTTCGCCCAGCAACCTTGGTTTCCTGACAGCCCATCGTCAAGTGCCTAGCATCCCTTCGCTAGGACTTGGTTTTCGCCCAGCAACCCTTCGCCAGGACTTGGTTTCCTGACAGCCCATCGTCAGGTGCCTAGCATCCCTTCGCTAGGACTTGGTTTTCGCCCAGCAACCCTTCGCCAGGACTTGGTTTCCTGACAGCCCATCGTCAGGTGCCTAGCATCCCTTCGCTAGGACTTTGTTTCCTGCACTCTCAAGAAGCATTGTTAGACAACAAATAACCCTTAACTTTGAATCCTTTGCCAATATCAAAACAAGGTTCGATCTGGTGCTTCCTGCACCAACACAATATCTAGGGCGAAGCCTTTTGCCACGCTTGTCCTTGGGGATTTCGAATGGGTCTTCAATGGTCATTCTACACTCCCAATCCATCCCGAGCCACATCTTCATTCTATCTCTCCAATAGTCAAAATTTTCATGCTCATATGATGGCGGTGAGTTGATATCGTCACCCAACTTGTTTTACATGGCCCTTATCCTCTAGCAAGTGCTCCCTCGGTGGTTAGTCCGATCAAGAGCGGTTCTTGCTCTGATACCAACTGAAGGATCGTATAAGGAGTGCTAGAGGGGGGTGAATAGCACTTTTCCGGATCTTGGATCTCTACAAAGTCGTTAGCGCAGCAGAAACAATAATATGCAAAGTAAATAAGAAATAAAACACTGCTAACACCTTGATTTACTAGGTATCCACTCCGGTCGGGTGACTAATCCAAGAATCCTTCGGTGGATCAACCCCCGGATAACCTCCAGCTAGATTTGTCGCTCCTTGTGGGTGGAGAAACCTCGCCACAACACCTTGAACGCTCTCTGATCATAGTAGACTACTAACTTACTTTACCCAAGCAAGTTTCGTCAAGAATGATAGGACAAAACGAGCCCCTTTAAATAGGGCTCGAATCTAAAACAACCGCTTACCAGTCGACTGCCCCTGGGGCAGCCGACTGGTCCAACTCAGATTTGACCGTTGCAGTACAACATTCGAATCTCCCAGCTGTTCCAGTCAACACCAATCGACTGCCCCTGGGCCAGTCGACTGGGACACACCTAAGCCTAGGGTTTCACTCCCAAATACAAGTCTCTCTCGCACTCAAACCCTCCTGGCTTAGCCCCTGAGTACAAGCACCCATACTCAGCCTCTCTCAACCTAGTTGACTCTTCACCAGCAGTCTTGACTGTTGCCTTCACGCCCTCTTCATCTCTGGCCCTCATCCCTCAGATGCGCACGCAAGTCTCCAGCTTGCCTCCATGCCACCCTTCACGTACGCCTCGAAGTCCGCATCCCTCGGCTCATCATCTCCGCTATCAATGGTCCCTCGGATGCGCACGTAAGCCTCCAGTTTACCTCCATGTCATCCTTCACCTGAAGACATCAACCAAGTCCATGCATACCTGTACACCTGCACACTCATGTACACATGTGAGAACAACACAAATCCTAACTTAACCATATTGCCCACTCATCAAAATATCATGATCCTCCAGATCATCTCAGGGCCGATTGCCCCAACAGTTAGCGTAGCGGAAACAATAATATTCAAAGTAAATAAGAAATAAACAATGCTAACAACCTGATTTACTTGGTATCCACCCTGGTCGGGTGATTAATCCAAGAATCCTTCGGTGGATCAACCCCCGGATAACCTCCGGCTAGATTTGTCGCTCCTTGTGAGTGGAGAAACCTCGCCACAACACTCCGGACGCTCTCTGATCACAGTAGACTACTAACCCACTTTATCCAAGCGAGTTTCGTCAAGCGTGCTAGTAGGAAACAAGCCCCTTTAAATAGGGCTTGAATATGAAATAGTCGCTACCAGTCGACTGCCCCTAGGGCAGTCGACTGGTCCCACTCAGATTCGACCGTTGCATCACAATGTTCGAATCTGCCAGCCTGTTTCAGCCTGTACCAGTCGACTGGTACACACCTAAGCCTAGGGTTTCACTCCTAAGTACAAATCTCTCCGCACTCAAACCCTCTCGGCTTAGACCTTGAGTAAAACGACTCACACCTGGACCCTCACAACCCAGTTGACTTTTCATCAGTAGCCTTGACTGTTGCCTTCACGCCTTCTTCATCTTCGGCCCTCATCCCTCGGATGCGCACGCAAGCCTCCAGCTTGCCTCCATGCCACCCTTCACGTACGCCTCGAAGTCTGTGTCCCTTGGCTCATCATCCTTGCTATCCAATGGTCCCTCAGATGCACACGCAAGCCTCCAGCTTGCTTCCATGCCATCCTTCACCTGAAGACATCAACTAAGTCCATGTGTACCTGTACACTTGCACACTCATATACACATATTAGTCCAACAACACATCCTAACTTAACCATATTGCCCACACATCAAAATATCATGATCGTCCAGATCATCTCAGGGATGATTGCCCCAACAATCTCCCCCTTTTTGATGTGTGGCAATATGTTAAGTTAGGCAAACGTATAGCAACAATAATAGCAAAAGCAATTGAAATTAAAGCATAACACACAAGAGGCAACCTCCCCCTTAACCTATGCTTTCTCCCAAATTTCAATCCTTATTGCTAATCCCAAGTTAAGTTCTCCCAACTTAACTCTAAAGTCACAATCCATCCTAAGTTAAGTTTCAAACCCAACCCTAACTTAATACTCAAATTCTCCCCCTTTGACACCATTAAAAGATTGCCTCAAGCAACCCTACTCTTGGTGCCAAATATAACTGACCCATGTTTATGAAAAAACCCCTCAGAAACCAGAAAAATACACACTGCCCTCACTCCCAGTTGACTACGATCCTGGCAGTTGACTGATACGCAGCTTTTCAGAATTTCAGCCGAAATTCAGAAACGAATAAAAAATTTCAAAAATTCTGGAAAAATGTGAAACTTTGCAAGCACGATTGTTAAGGTATTCCCTACCCTAGAAAAATTTGGTTCATGAAAAATATCAACCATGCTTGACTTTTGGTATAAATTCTAAACTTCTCAATTTGTGGCCATTTTGTATCAAGTTTGACTCCTAATCATGGTATCCAATGTTTGCCACCTTTTATCACTTCCACTTGACATTTAAAATGATTCTCAAACTCCCCTTTTTCATATAGACATTTTCATTTTGACAAGAGCTCCCCCTCTTTTTCTTTTAAGTCTAGATGATCATCCCTTTTATTCATAAGAAATCATTATTTGATTTGCAACCAAATCATATTAGATAATATAATACTATACAAATTTCACATCATATCATGAATACCTATATATACTGATCATAAAAGAATCCAAAAGTTTTAGCAATAGATTAGCACTTAAAATCAACAACATTATCAAATTAAGACACAATCTTACTAAGATAGCATAAAGAAAGTGCATAATACATGGAGTCATAAAATAAGACAACAAATAAACATCACAACAGTTCCTAGGGCCAACAGGCCGGAAGTCATAAATACAACCATCAGAATATAAAGCGTTTGAGAGATATAATAAAATATCAGAACACTGATAGTACTCTCAACACTAGAATCACTCTTAGCAGCTGCATCCACTGGTCAGAAAAACATGTGATCGTCACCGCCTGGAGGAGGAGGAGGAGGAGCAGGAGGACCATGAAAAGTGAGATGCCACTGCTGCATCATCTCGTTGATACCATCCACACGAACACGATATCTCTACTTCGGAGAAGAACTACCTTAGTTGTGCTAGCAACTTGAGGTAGCTAACAAAACACCAAGAACCTAAGATGTGGGTTTCGGCCAAGATGGAGAAGAGAAGGAAGAGAGGAAAGAAAATGACAAGTTGTCATCCAAATGACAAGGGAAAAACTCTTTTATACTCATATCATGAGGTGTTTTTGCCTTTTAAACTTCCCTTCATTAAACATTTTAATGTAACTCTCTAACTTTTCATGTAACACTCTAATGGTAAGAAACTCTCCATCTTCCTCTCTTATTAATTCATTAAACATTTTAATAAATTAATATTTCATCCAAATGTGGTTGAGTCTAATCTAAATGAGTTTAACTAAAATTAGATCTCAATCCATAATCCAATTGGATTCACTTGAGTCTAACTCAATTAATACAATTCCAATTATATCTTAGCCAAATCAAGATCAATTAATCTCCGAAGCATCGTGTCCTTAGTGTGTGACCCAATAGGCTCTCGTAACGTTGGCAATGTGTCTAAACCAATTTAGACACAAAAGCAATGAGCGGCATCTAGCAATGCATCAATGCTACCCAAGTAACAAGAAAGTCGAGATCCGACTTAACCTCCGTGACTATAGCAATGTATGACCTTGTCCTTCTATCCTTGATATCTAGATTGACCAATGAGGCATAGATCGTGTCATCCTCAATCAATCTTGTGTTTCTTGATCCCCGAGTAGACTCACTCAAACAAATGAGCTCAATATCTCATATTGACTCATTTGAGCATGGCCATGCGTTTTAGCAGTCCTACTCGATCAAGGGGCCCACAGATATCACTCCCGTCATATGGGAGGGATAGATCCCATCTACATCACTCACATCCTTTCGCATAATTCATTACATACTCAGTGATCGCCTTTATAGTCCACCCTGTTACGGGTGACGTTTGACGATACCAAAGTACATAACTCCTTATGTGGGGAACCGTAGTGAATTCAGGTCTAAGGACTATTCATACCAATAGTCACATGAGAAAGTTTATGACACTCATATGACAATCTATGAAACTTTCTCATGGCGGGCCATTCAGTACACATTCTCCAATGTATACTCATATGTCAACTTGATATCGCATATCCATGACTTATGAGCTCAAGTCATCAGTTGACCTACATGCTAGTCTCCATGTATTAATATTGTCCTTGAATATTAATACTTGACTAGGAATGATTTAGAGTAGTGTTCTCTACATTATCTCACTATCGATTCAACCAATCGATATAATGTAGATAAGAACCTACTACCCAAGGACATTATTATACTTAGTTATTTAGCACAAATACAAAGTATAATAACCAAACATACCTTTATTAATGATAGAATATGATACAAAAATGTCCCCAGTCAATCATCACATAATTGGCTCTAGGGCTCCTACTAACAATCTCCCACTAGCACTAGTGCCAATCACTGCAATATCTAATACCCAGTGACCTAGTATGACCATCATGCTTCTTTTGTGCCAAAGCCTTGGTCAAAGGATCTGCGATGTTAGAATCAGTGTGTACTCTGCATATCTTCACATCTCCTCTATCGATGATCTCTCGAATGAGATGGAAGCGCCATAGTATGTGTTTGGTCTGCTGATGAGAGCGAGGTTCCTTAGCCTGCGGAATAGCCCCATTGTTGTCACAATAGAGGTTTATCGGGTCTGCTATGCTAGGAACCACACCAAGCTTTGTAATGAACTTCCGGATCCAAACAGCCTCTTTTGCCACCTCTGACGCTGCAATATACTCAGCCTCTGTTGTAGAATCTGCGACTGTGTCCTGCTTCGAACTCTTCCAGCTCACAGCGCCACCATTCAGGCAAAATACATACCTTGACTGCGATCTATAGTCATCCCTGTCTGTTTGGAAGCTTGCGTCACTATAACCCTTTACAACTAGCTCCTCATCGCCTCCAAATATCAAGAAATATTCTTTCGTCCTTCTTAAGTACTTAAGAATATTCTTGACAGCAGTCCAGTGACTTTCACCTGGATCTGACTAGTACCTACTCATCATGCTCAGAGCATACGAGACATCTGGACGAGTACAAAGCATGACGTACATGATAGACCCTATAGCGGATGCATAAGGGATCTGATCCATACGGTTTCTCTCCTCCGTAGAAGAGGGACATTGAGTCTTTAAAAGACTCACACCATGTGACATCGGCAGAAATCCCTTCTTGGAATTCTGCATGGCAAAACGATTAAGCACCTTGTCAATATATGTACTTTGACTCAAGCCAAGCAATCTCTTAGATCTATCTCTATAGATCTTAATGCCTAGGATATAGGCTGCTTCACCTAAGTCCTTCATTGAGAAGCAATTCCCAAGCCACATCTTCACGACTGTAGTGAAGGGATATCATTCCCAATGAGGAGTATGTCATCTACATACAAGATCAGGAAGATAACTATGCTCCCACTAACCCTCTTGTAGATACAAGGTTCATCTTCATTCTTAATGAAACCAAACGCTTTGATCGCATCATCGAATTGAAGATTCCAGTTTCGAGAAGCTTACTTTAGCCCATAAATGGACCTTTGCAACTTACATACCTTTCCAGCATGCTTTGGATCTACAAAACCCTTAGGTTGTGTCATGTACACATCCTCGAGTAGATTCCCATTTAGGAATACGGTTTTGACATCTATCTGCCAAATCTCGTAATCATGGTAAGCTGCAATAGCAAGCATGATCCGAATAGACTTAAACATCGCCACTGGTGAAAAGGTTTCATCATAGTCGATACCATAAATCTGCTTGAAACCTTTAGCTACCAATCGCCCTTTATAGGTATGCATAAGACCATCCATGTTAGTCTTTCTTTTAAAGACCCACTTACACCCAATGGGTTTAATCCACTCAGGTGGATCAACCAAAGTCCATACTTGGTTAGTGTACATGGATTCCATTTCGGACCTCATGGCTTCTAACCATTTCTCATAATCTGAGCTCATCACAGCTTCTTGATAGGATGTAGGCTCGTTTAACTCAAGAAGCGTAACGTCATCATGATCAAACAAGAGAAATGAGTATCTCTCAGGATGACGATGTATCCTATCAGATCTGCGAAGAGGTTGGTCTACTTGAACAGCTTGTTGTTCCACAACTTCTTGTGTAACAATCTCATGATCCACAACACCTTGTGGTGCCTGTTCAATGTCCATCAAGGCCTCGGTACCATTTGCATCTTGAACTTCTTCAAGATGGATTTTACTCCCACTAATTCTTCTAGAAATAAACTCTCTTTCTAGAAAAACGTCATTTCTAGCGACAAACACTTTGCCTAGTGTGGGATTGTAGAAGTAATATCCCTTCGTTTCCTTGGGATATCCTACAAAATAGCACTTGTCAGATTTGGGTCCTAGTTTATCTGAGACTTGACGTCGAACGTAAGCCTCACAACCCCAAATCTTCATAAAAGACATCGTGGGACTCCTCCCAGTCCATATCGTATATGGTGTTTTTATAACAGTCTTTGATGGAGCTCGGTTAAGTGTGAAAAGAGCTGTCTCTAGAGCGAAACCCCAGAAGAAAGTAGGAAGATCCGTCTGACTCATCATCGATCGTACCATATCTAATAGAGTACGATTTCTCCGCTCGGACACACCATTCCACTATGGTGTTCCAGGTGGAGTGAGTTGGGATATGATCCCACACTCTGCTAGATGGTCACGAAACTCTTGGCTAAGGTATTCACCACCTCGATCTGATCGAAGTATCTTAATACTTTTGCCAAGTTGATTTTGTACTTCACTCTTGAATTCTTTGAACTTTTCAAAGGATTCTGACTTGTGTCTCATAAGATACACATAGTCATATCTACTGATATCATTAGTCAAAGTGATGAAGTACTTATAGCCTCCTCTAGCTGCGACATTGAAAAGGCCACATACATCAGTATTGTTGGTGCAGAAAGCACCCAAGTCAAACCTGTGTTTTGATAATGGCAACATGGTTCAAAAGTTAAGTCTTACTTATTATCTAACATGTCACTCTAGTGTGCAGGGTAAAAATCCCTAGCGAAGGAATGCTAGGCACTGGCGAAGGAATGCCAGGGTAAAAAGCCCTAGCGAAGGACTGCTAGGCGCCAAGCGAAGGACAGCCTGGGACTGAAGCCCTAGCGAAGGAATGCTAGGCACCGGGCGAAGGACAGCTCGGCATCCAAGACCCGGCGAAGGACCGTGAGGCAAAACTCCAACTAGAGGAACGGTTGGCATCAGGTAAATTCTCCCGAGAGGAGTAGGTGAGGACGCGTTCCCCGTCGAGGGAACAGTAGGCGTCGGTTCGACCTAGGGCTCCATTTTGGAGACCCAAAGTCCGAACCAAGACAGTAAGGCTGTATAAAAATTAATATGTTACTGCTTTTTGGACTAACCCTGGATGCAGGACCGAAGGACTGAGTGTCTGCAGCTCAGAGAGCCTCAAAGGAGTGAGGCAGAAGCTGAGCAGGGCGCCCCGGATGTTCCGGGCGCCCCCAAGGTGAAGACCAACCAGCAGGAGCAAAGTCCGCTTCGACAATTGACTGTCGAGGCGCCCCGGATGCTTCGGGCGCCCCCATCGCTCCGGGCGCCCCGCATGCTGCGGGCGCCCCCAGCGCCAAGTACCGAAGCAGCTCCCCTCGAAGCCAGCGGATAAGAGAGCTGACCCGGTCAACCCGGGCGCCCCCAGCGATCAGGGCGCCCCCGTCAAAGCTTGATCCCGATTTTTGAGGGATCGGAGCTGACCGAGACCGAGGCAGATCGGCTGACACGTGGGGGGGGGGGCGCCCCCGACGTTCCGGGCGCCCCCAGGGCCTATAAAAAGGCCCTCGAACCAAGGCTTCAAGACATCCAAGTTTTCCAACGTATTCACGCTCTTCCGTTCCCGCGCTCTGCTCCAGAAACCTCCTGACTCGAGATATAAGCGCCGACGACGTCCAACTGCTCCGAAAATACCATCTACTCCGGACGTCGGTAAAGAAGAGTTAATTTTTAATTTACTGCACTTATTCTGTAATCAATCTTTGTAAACTGCTTTTGCGCCTCATATAGAATTGCCCAAAGTAAACGATCAACGATCGTGGGCCTTGGAGTAGGAGTCGACCTAGGCTCCAAACCAAGTAAAACCACTTGTGTTCGTGTGTTGGTTTTAATTTCCGCTGTGCAATTTCTCTCATATTAAATCCGAACGTTTTCCGATATTCACCCCCCCCTCTATCGGTTCTCTCGATCCAACAAGTGGTATCAGAGCGGGGAAGTTCAAATTTGGTGCAACCACTAGTTTGAAAATTTTTCGGATTTTATTTTTCTTTCAATTCCGCTTATTATTTTTCTTCATTCGAATTTCGTTTAATATTTTTTTTCTCTTCGTTCGAACTTCGTTTAATATTCTTTCTCTCGTTCGAATTTTTTTAATTTCTTCTCCTTGATCGAGGTTGGTGCAACACCACTCGACGAATATTTTTTTATTTATCCCGCACTACTAATCCAAGACCAAGTCTTGGCATATTCATTTTCTTTCGTTTAAGTTTCAGATAAATGGCCATGCAAGAAGGATTCAGCACCGCCAGACCTCCACTGTTCAGTGGAGAAGACTTTTCTTACTGGAAAAGTCGAATGGAGGTCCACCTGAAAACTCAGGTGGACATGTGGATAATCATCCAGTCCGGACTGGAGATTTCGAAAAACGCCGAAGGAGTACCTCAAAGCTACTCAGAATGGGACACCGCTCTGAAGCGCAAAATAGAAGCCGATGCAAAGGCAACACAGACCCTACAATGCGGCTTAACAAAAGAGGAGCTGAACCGGGTGGGCCCCTTCAACAGTGCCAAGGAGCTGTGGGTAAAACTGATCGAGCTGCACTAAGGAACATCAGACACTCGGATCAGCAAAAGAGACCTGCTTCTGAACAAGCTGTACACCATCAAAATGGCCGACAACGAAACAGCTGCTCAGCTTCACGCCCGGATTCAAGAACTAATGAACGGTCTTCACACTATTGGTCACAAGGTAGAAAACCGTGACCTAATAAAGTATGCTCTAAATGCTTTCCCGAGAAACACCTTGTGGGCATCTATGGTAGATGCATACAAGGTTTCAAAGGACCTTTCAAAAATAAAGTTAGATGAATTATTCTCTGAATTAGAACTGCATGAACAGACTAACTGCAATTTGGCCGAGAAAGGTATTGCCTTCATTGCAGGTAAAACTGGAATAACAACCAAGAAGAAGCCTCAACCTGAACCCGAGTCTAACTCAGACTCAGACTCAGAAGATGAAGAAGGAGATCGACCTAAGTTGGTCCGACTGGCCCGAAGCTACTATAAAGAATTGAAGAACCAAACCAACAAACGGAAAACAAGCCGAAGAAAGGACGAACCAGCTGAACCCACAAATGACAAAAATATGCCCAACGTGACTTGCTACGAGTGTAAGAAGAAGGGCCACTATAAGACGGAGTGTCCAAACCTAAAGGAGACCAAGAAGACAAGAAGAAAGAAAGCACTCCAGGCAACCTGGGACGAATCTTCCTCAGAAGAAGAAGAAGAAGCACCCCAGTCAAACCTACTAGCCCTGACCGCCTCAGAAGAAGTCGAGACCGAGTCAGAATCAGAACAGGACGACGACAGACTAACCTTTTCAGAAGACGGCGAAATCAAGGTAAGTGGTTTCAATAGAAGTCAATTAAATGAACTTATATCTTATCTTTCTCGAGATTTGGCAAAAGCTAAACTCCGAGTCGAATCCCTCCGACAGGAAGTAAAGCTCCTGAAAGAGGGAGCTGACTCTAAACCCTTAACCGAGAAGGAACAAGAAGGAACTCCTACTCAAGTTGAAAAACTTGAGAAGGAGAACTCATCCCTGAAAACTCAGGTTAAGGATCTTAGATCAGCTTTAGAACGATTCACATCTGGTTCCAAGGGTCTTGACATGATTCTTGGAAAGCAGAAATCAGTTCTAAATCGATCCGGACTTGGCTATAGGACCAAATCTAGACAAAGATTTTACTTTGCTGTATTGAATCAGTCTAGAAGTAAAGTTCAGGCATGGGTACCCAAACTGTGCCTGAACAAACCGACTGGATCAAATCAGTATTGGATCCCCAAGGATAAGATTCACATCTTGCCTAACCATCATCGTGGCTTTAGTCCAGGGGGAACCAAACTGAAAACTATATTTATTGTTAGATAAAATTTAATTCTTGATTGCAAATTGCATGTTTGATTGTTTATTTAAATTTCTGCAATTTACCATGCTTAGAAATAGTTAGTATAAGGACTGAACAAACTTAACTGAAATTTGACAACATAGTATTGGGTGGAGGTGAGATGATAGTACGTTAGGAAAACCAATTCTAATAAGATCAAGTATACTTGGTCTCTTTAGACTGGTGAAACTAGCCGAAGCTACCGATCCAAAACTCAGACTAGTTAGACCAGAAATTTTCAAAGATTAATTTTGAAAATGAAATTTCATTAAAAGGCTTTGTCAAGGAAAGGGTTGATGATCCAATAAGGCTACTACCAAAAAATCCCTAGTGCCTCGCCAAGACCTGGAAGCCAATTTTTGAATTTTAAATTCAAATTACTTTTTGTCAAATTCAAATCTAACATAAATTTTCAATTAAGTATAGATTCAAACATTCTCTTTCAAAATAAACTTAACTGTTTTCAAAAATTAATTTAAGATTTTCAAAATAAATAATAATTTTTCAAAATAAATTTTACTTATCAAAACCTGTCTCACAAAACCTATAAGGCTAACGTGATTGAAAATCCTAGAATGGGTGAGACAGTAAGATTAAGGCTCAATGGGAAATTCTTTAAATGCCTATATTATGAGTTAATCCTATAGTTAAGGTCATGGTCAAATCATGGCCAACACGGTTAAACCATGGTCAAAATAGTCAAACCACAAGTCAAAGCAGTCAAACCGATTAAAACCATGGTCAAACCGATTAAACCATGGTCAAACGATGACAAGACATAAAACTTGTCTTTTCCTATACAGTCCCGGGCGCCCGGAACCACGCGGGCGCCCCCACCATGCCTTTTCCCTCTCTCGAGGCGAAAAGCTGAGTCTGACCTTTGACCAGGGTGCCCGGAACCACGCGGGCGCCCCTTCACAGTCAATGCAGCAAAAGCTGCAAACACGCCCTGACCAGGGCGCCCGGAACCACGCGGGCGCCCCTTCACAGTCAATGCAGCAAAAGCTGCAAACACGCCCTGACCCGGGCGCCCGGAGCACTCCGGGCGCCCCCATTCATCTGCAGTCTCTGCCAAAGGCAGAGTCCACTGACCCGGGCGCCCGGGAGCTCCCGGGTGCCCCCAATGTAATGCCTATAAAAGGAATCCGAATCCCCTTCTCTTCCCACACCAAAAACCAACAATCTCCCACCCTTCCTTCCTTACAAAGAAGATCAAGAGACCTTGCAAGCTCTCGTCCTCAACCATGTCTCCCTGAGCTGCCCGGTATAATTTTTTATTGCATTTAAATTAATTTTTAATTTTAATGCAATACCTTCATACTTCTTTTAAATTCCTTCTCTTAGAAGACGTCGACCAAACCCGGCCAACCCCGGTGCCGAACCAAGTCCTGACCTTAGGTTCCCTACCCTAGAATTATGTAATAAGTTTGCTCAAACCATTTACAAGCCTATCAAGACAAGCTATCTTAATAGACATTTCTTTACCCAATCATGCCCCGTAGCCATGAATATTATAAACTTCTATCAATTAGATAATCTTGTCTTCTGCACTCATACCATTAATGAATCCTTATGTGCGGAATTCTACAATAACATAGTTCGACAAGATAATCTCATGTTTCACACTACTGTTCAAGGGATACCTCTGTCTATCACCCCTACTTTGCTGAACCGATTCCTTGGACTGCGACCCTCCCAGCCCACATTTTGCTGCTATCCACCTAGGAATCCTCCATTTGATCCTCCCTACTCTCACATTACCTTAGACACTATCCATTCCTATTTCTATAGGGAAGCTAGACTCCCCGCAAATAGACGATTCCAAGTCGTTGACCTTCAGGCATAGGACTATGCCCTGTACAGAGTCCTGGTCCGCTGCATCTTACCACTCTCCACTAGAGATCTCGGGACCATGCGATCCTTTCATACCTTTCTTCTGTATGCCCTAGTCCATCACCTTGACATTGACATTGGACTACACATATTTCATACTATTCTGCATGCTTCCAGTGTTACGACCCAGGGACGAGTACGCACACCATTCTGCCACATCATCACTTCCCTCCTTCATCACCATGGTCGTGACATTACCATGGGTGAAATAACCGCCATGACCGACTTTGATAAAATAGGATTTAGGAACTTCTCGTTAGCGGGTCTAGAGGTATCGGCCACCGGGGTTCTGAGTTGGAGACGACAGCAGGCCGGGGCCCCGATCGACTCAGACGAGGAGGTTGAGGTCGACGTCGAGGATCTGACAGTAGCAGCTCGAGCACACATAGACGAGCCTCCACCACCGAGCCTCGACCAGCGCCTCACACAGATACAGACGGAGATCCATAGTCTTCGAGAGGAGGTCGAGGCCTATCACATCGAGCAGATGGACACTCGTAGAGCTGATCGAGAAGTGGCTGATGCACGATACATTGAGATGATGGAACGATTCGATTCATGGCAGCCCGGCCCATCTGACCACCCTGACCCTTCTTCATAGTTAGACTATTTCTGCATTGTACTAAGTAACCCAAACATGACTTATGTTTGACGCTACTGTACCTCTGTTTCACTAGTTAACCTATTCTGTTTGACTACTTATTTAACTTGAGTATCTGATCTTGGATTGTGCTCTGTAGAATAGATTAACTCTACTTTTGATTTAAAAATCAGTTTCTAGAAGAATTTGAAAAACTATTTTACTTAATTTCAAAATTAGTTTTTAAAATTTTTTTCTCGACTTAGTTTTATTTCAAAACTACTCCCTTTCAAAACTAGGGTTTTTTCGCAAATGGACTTAGCCTAGGCCCTAACCCTAGAACTGCATGCACCTATAGATTTAGAAGCCAGCATCTCACAAGCACCTTAGGGTACTTTTGATTGATAACCTAGAAAGGGTTGAGATGCTTAAGTCTTTACCTTAATTCAAGATGCTTTAAGTCAATGCATCTGCAGTAATTGGGGCACTAAATACAACTTACACAGGAATCAAGTTAAGTGTCAAGTTTAGAAAATCTAACTTGAAAAGAAACACTTAACTTGACTAACCCTAGCGAAAACTACTGCTGATAACAGTTATTAAGTAGCTAAATGGGTTAGACAGGTCCCTACAAGAGAAAATCAACTGATTTGGTCTAAGTCTTATCATGAATTGGTTCAGTACAGCAAAATCATGCAAATATTTTCCTTTATAAAAGTTATTTCCTTTATGCAATTTAATTTCTGCTATATTTATCTGTTTTTGATATATGGCAAAGGGGGAGAGATAAGAAAGGATAGAATTTAAAATTTTTAATTTTTGTAGAAAGGATAGAGTTTAAAATTTTTTTATTTTTGTCTCTCAAAATTTCAAAATCTATCCCTTATTCAAAAAGGTACTTAAGCTTTTCAAAAATTTCTAAGTACTTAAGCTTTTAATTTTCTAAGTACCTAAGCCTTTCAAAATTTCTAAGTACTTAAGCTTCTCAAAAATTTACTAAAGTTTTTCAAATCTTACTAAGTACTTAAGTTTTTAATCTTACTAAGTACTTATGTTAAAGCTTTCAAAAACTTGTGAGTACTTTAAAACTTAAGGCTTCAAAATTTTTCTAAGTACTCTAAACTCATGCTTCCAAAAATATTCTATGTACTTTTAAAAATTGAGTTGTCAAAAGATTTCCAAGTACCTAAACTTAAGTTTTCAAAAGTGCAAAAATCATTTTTGAAAATACAAAAGCCTAAAAATTTTTCCCTTAAACTTAGAACCCCACGAATTTTTTAAAAATCAAGGGGGAGAGTCCTTCCAGGGGGAGGGAACAAAATGTTTTTACATGCTTTGATTAAACTTAACTTTTTGAACTAGGGTTGCCATAAATCAAAAAGGGGGAGATTGTTAGTGCAGAAAGCACCCAAGTCAAACCTGTGTTTTGATAATGGCAACAGGGTTCAAAAGTTAAGTCTTACTTGTTATCTAACATGTCACTCTAGTGTGTAGGGTAAAAAGCCCTAGAGAAGGAATACTAGGCACTGGCGAAGGAATGCCAGGGTAAAAAGCCCTAGCGAAGGACTGCTAGGCACTGGCGAAGGAATGCCAGGGTAAAAAGTCCTAGCGAAGGACTGCTAGGCGCCAGGCGAAGGACAGCCTGGGACTGAAGCCCTAGCGAAGGAATGCTAGGCACCGGGCGAAGGACAGCTCGGCATCCAAGACCTGGCGAAGGACCGCGAGGCAAAAGTCCAACCAGAGGAACGGTTGGCATCAGGTAAATTCTCCCGAGAGGAGTAGGTGAGGACGCGTTCCCCGTCGAGGGAATAGTAGGCGTCGGTTCGTCCTAGGGCTCCATTTTGGAGACCCAAAGTCAAAACCAAGACAACTAAGGCTGTATAAAAATTAATATGTTACTGCTTTTTGGACTAACCCTGGATGCAGGACCGAAGGACTGAGTGTCTGCAGCTCAGAGAGCCTCAAAGGAGTGAGGCAGAAGCTGAGCAGGGCGCCCCGGATGTTCCGGGCGCCCCCAAGGTGAAGACCAACCAGCAGGAGCAGAGTCCGCTTCGACAATTGACTGTCGGGGCGCCCCGGATGCTCCGGGCGTCCCCATCGCTCCCAACGCCAAGTACCGAAGCAGCTCCCCTCGAAGCCAGTGGATAAGAGAGCTGACCCGGTCAACCCGGGCTCCCCCAGCGATCAGGGCGCCCCCGTCAAAGCTTGATCCCGATTTTTGAGGGATCAGAGCTGACCGAGACCGAGGCGGATCGGCTGACACGTGGGGGGGCGCCCCCGACGTTCCGGGCGCCCCCAGGGCCTATAAAAGGCCCTCGAACCAAGGCTTCAAGACATCCAAGTTTTCCAACGCATTCACGCTCTTCCGTTCCCGCGCTCTGCTCCAGAAACCTCCTGACTCGAGATACAAGCGCCGACGACGTCCAACTGCTCCAAAAATACCATCTACTCCGGACGTCGGTAAAGAAGAGTTGATTTTTAATTTACTGCACTTATTCTGTAATCAATCTTTGTAAACTGCTTTTGCGCCTCATATAAAATTGCCCAAAGTAAACGATCAACGATCGTGGGCCTTAGAGTAGGAGTTGACCTAGGCTCCGAACCAAGTAAAACCACTTGTGTTCGTGTGTTGGTTTTAATTTCCGCTGTTCAATTTCTCTCATATTAAATCCGAACGTTTTCTGATATTCACCCCCCCCCTCTATCGGTTCTCTCGATCCAACAAGTATGTATGAGTCCTAACAACTCTGTCGCTCTTTCGCCGTGTCCACTAAATGGAGTCTTGGTCATCTTGCCTAAAAGACAAGATTCATATGTCTCATATGATTCAAAATCAAATGAGTCCAGTAATCCATCCTTATAGAGCTGGGATATGCGACTCTCATTTATATGTCCTAAGCGACAATGCCAGATATATGCTTGGTTCAAATCATTTGATTTGAACCGTTTGGTATTTATGTTATAAATTGGGTTCTCTAGATCTAGAAGATAGAGTCCATTTATCAGTGGTGCATTATAATAGAACACATCATTTAACATTATAGAACAACACTTGTCCTTTATGATAAATGAAAAACCTTTCTTGTCCAAACAAGATACTGAAATAATGTTCTTGGTTAATGCAGGTACATAAAAGCACTCTTCTAGTTCTAGGATAAGCCCAGTGGGCAAAGACAAGAATATGTTCCTACAGCAATAGCTGCATCTCTTGCTCCGTTGCCTACTCGTAGGTCCATTTCGCCCTTGGTCAATGATCTAGCTCTTTGAAGGCCCTGCACATTAGTACAAATGTGAGAAGCATATCCGGTATCTAATACCCAAGAAGAAGAGATAGATAGATTGACTTCTATAATAAAAATACCTGAGGCAGAAGTCTCACTTCTTTTCTTCTTTGCTTCCTCCAGGTAGAGTTTGCAATTCCTCTTCCAATGTCCGATCTCACCACAATGGAAGTAGGTCCCTTCCATAGGCACTTTGCCTTTGCCCTTGGATGTAGTAGAATTGGCCTTGCCTTTAGGCTTCCATTTACCTTTGCCCTTGTTAACCATTAGTACATTACTGGTCTTGGCTTTCTTGAGATTGGGCTCAGTAGTTCTCAACATGCTGAGCATCTCAGGCAAAGGTTTATGAATTTCATTCATGTTGTAGTTCATGACAAATTGATTATAACCCTCCGGCAACGATTGCTGGATAAGATCTGTTGCCAATTCTTGGCCCAGTGGGAATCCTAGTCTTTCAAGGTTCTTCCATACCCAATCATCTTGAGTACGTGAGTCCCTACAGGAGTTCCTTCTTGCATCTTGCATGAAAATAGGGCTTTGGACACCTCAAACCGCTCGTGCCTAGCTTGCCCTTGATATAGTTGTTTCAGATGCTCAACCATATCATGTGCATTCATGTTCTCATGTTGCTTCTGAAGCTCAAAGTTTATGGTGGCAAGCATAAGACATGATACATCAAGTGCATCATCTTGATGCTTCTTATAAGCATCCTTCTTAGCACGGGTGGCGGTAGCAACGGGTGCTTCTGGAAGGGGTTGCTCTAGAACGTACAGTTTGCGTTCTTATTTGAGGACTATCCTCAAGTTCCTGTACCAGTCCAGGTAATTAGCTCCGTTGAGCTTGTCCTTCTCAAGGACAGATCGCAGAGAGAGAGTGTTCGACGTATTATATGACATGGTGATCTACAACAATACAACATGCAGAAATAAGTATCATATCTATATCACATAATTAGGCCTTTAATTAAATAATACTCCCACTAAATTGTAGAGCTTTTGTAGGGGCTAGTCATGGATGTAGGCAAACTCAATTTGCTCACACTACTAGCTCCAAATCAAATAGCGACTACATTTATGTGAGACAAGATCCAAATTATACTTCATCTTGAGTTAGCTTTGGCAAATCGCCCAAGACTCGAAACAATTAGGTAGGTAACTTTTACCAATTACATCGTATGTAACTCTTGAAAAGGGTTAAGATTCACATTACACATCATCTTGAGTTAGCTTTGGCTAATCGCCCAAGACTTAGTATAATTTTCCTCTTACCTAATTTTCCCAACTTTTGGGATATGCCTCTAAGATTCTCAATCCAATTGAGGTGACTTAGTTAAGTCTCACCTAAAGTTCGATAGCGGGACATCACAATTGTCCTCTCGCACTCTACCAAGATAAAATGCGTTGCTTTGCTTTGGCAAACCCAACAACAAATGATCGAGGTAATTTATGAGTACCGAACCTTTGTAGGCATATTGAGTTGACTTAATTAAGATTAACATCTAAGCATGCATCACATACACACGCATAGCATATATCAACATATAAGCATTAAAACTGTGACATGGTTATGACCCGTATGCTACGATCTTCTCAAGCCAATAAGAGGATCGATGGTCAACCTAGGGATAACATCTTCTCCAAGAGCATTCTCCGGTCATCATGTGTGGTTGGCATCCTCCTTGTCACTTCATTCTTCAATGGACACTCCATTCCTCTTTTGTATATTACAATGTAGGAAAACTCGAGTTACATTCGAGTCTAAATCTAATTTTACAATTAGGAAGAATAGACACAAGGCACGACACGCAGGCCGTATTATGAATTACAACATGCACACACACACACACATCCAATCACATTGGGGTTAAGGCCATAACCATTCACCATGTCATCATTTATACACAATAGATCTAGGACACTAATTTTATTATGAGTGCAAAAACAAAATTAGCTGCTTGAGCAGAAACTCACGGCCATAGCCGCATGAGCCAATGAGAGGATCTATGACGCTTGAGCAAAAACAAAATTTCTTTTGTTAATCCTCGAGTGAGCCGCTGCCCAGATTCATCAACATGAATCCGAGACCCATATAGCTACGGTATGATCACTCAGACTCCCCTTTCCCGAGACATTCTCGGGGTTTCCATACTCGGGACGACCCGAGCGTCTATCTTCCCGAGTGGCCTCGGGAAGCTGTCTGCTCGGTATGACCTCAGAGGTCAGTCTTCCCGAGTGGGAGGTCGGGAGCCTGACTATTATATCATACAGTATATGTAACTCATAAAAAAAAACTTATCCTACTTCTATATCACATATAAAAGCATAAAACTTTGTACGATCTTTCGCAAGTGGCTCTGATACCACTGTTGGGATCTTCAGGCGACATAAACACAAAAACACAGCGGAAACAAGATCCCTTGAGCGATCCATGCGAAAGAAAAACTCGTACAAAATCATCTATCTAATAGATCTATCTAAAGCGTATACCTTTGGAGCGTTCCCTTACGTTTATCCCGCTCATCCAAGCGCCGCCAGATTTCTTGCACGTTCAAGTGTCCGTGCCTCTATTCATATCCACACGAACACGATATCTCTACTTTGGAGAAGAACTACCTTAGTTGTGCTAGCAACTTGAGGTAGTTCACAAAACACCAAGAACCCAAGATGTGGGTTTCGGCCAAGATGGAGAAGAGAAAGAAGAGAGGAAAGAAAATGACAAGTTGTCATCCAAATGACAAGGGAAAAACTCTTTTATACTCATATCATGAGGAGTTTTTGCCTTTTAAACTTCCCTTCATTAAACATTTTAATGTAACTCTCTAACTTTTCATATAACACTCTAATGGTGAGAAACTCTCCATCTTCCTCTTTTATTAATTCATTAAACATTTTAATGAATTAATATTTCATACAAATGTGGTTGAGCCTAATCTAAATGAGTTTAACTCAAATTAGATCTCAATCCATAATCCAATTGGATTCACTTGAGTTTAACTCAATTAATCCAATTCCAATTATATCTTAGCCAAATCAAGATCAATTAATCTCCGAAGCATCGTGTCCTTAGTGTGTGACCCAATAGGCTCTCGTAACGTTGGCAATGTGTCTAAACCAATTTAGATACAAAAGCAATGAGCGGCATCTAGCAATGCATCAATGCTACCCAAGTAACAAGAAAGTCGAGATCCGACTTAACCTCCGTGACTATGGCAATGTATGACCTTGTCCTTCTATCCTTGATATCTAGATTGACCAATGAGGCATAGACCGTGTCATCCTCAATCAATCTTGTGTTTCTTAATCCCCGAGTAGACTCACTCAAACAAATGAGCTCAATATCTCATATTGACTCATTTGAGCATGATCATGCGTTTTAGCAGTCCTACTCGATCAAGGGGCCCACAGATATCACTCCCGTCATATGGGAGGGATAGATCCCATCTACATCATTCACATCCCTCTGCATAATTCATTACATACCCAGTGATCGCCTTTATAGTCCACCCTGTTACGGGTGACGTTTGACGATACCAAAGTACATAACTCCTTATGTAGGGAACCGTAGTGAATTCAGGTCTAAGGACTATTCATACCAATAGTCACATGAGAAAGTTTATGACACTCATATGACAATCTATGAAACTTTCTCATGGCGGGTCATTCAGTACACATTCTCCAATGTATACCCATGTGTTAACTTGATATCACATATTCATGACTTGTGAGCTCAAGTCATCAGTTGACCTACATGCTAGTCTCCATGTATTAATATTGTCCTTGAATATTAATACTTGACTAGGAATGATTTAGAGTAGTGTTCTCTACATTATCTCACTATCGATTTAACCAATCGATATAATGTAGATAAGAACCTACTACCCAAGGACATTATTATACTTAGTTATTTGGCACAAATACAAAGTAAGTATAATAACCAAACATGTCTTTATTAATGATAGAATATGATACAAAAATGTCCCCAGTCAATCATCACATAATTGGCTCTAGGGCTCCTACTAACAGAACTGCCGCCTCGATCCTCTGCTTGGACCGTTGGCACCCGTGAATATCCTCGCGGATGACGAGAACATCCTCCCGAAGCCCATGAACATCCGCCTGGAGGTGGGTAAACTCCGCGCGTGTGACCAGCTCGGTGGGCTCCTTATCTGCATCAACGGCCTCTGGGCGCTCCCTCCAAACAAATGCCCCTATCTACACTCAATACCTGCCAAGGACAATTGGCGCGTGCCAATCTGATCATAGTCCTTTAACAGGTACCTCACCTGACCACTACACACCCAGATGCCAAAATGTAAGTGGAAAAATGCTGTAAGGATGTGGCAAAAAGGCATATATATCTTCCCATTGACATTATGGGAAGAATGACAGATAGCTCTAAAAATCTGGAGGGAGACATCAATGTCCAACCTCCTCTCTAAAGCATACATCATCACCAAGTGTGGGAGTCTAACCTTAGACCTCCCCTTGGTGACAATAGGCAGGATGCACTCGACGACGACCTTATACAAGACATGACTAAATGGTCGCATGGGTTTAGCATCAAAAAGACGCTCAGAGTCATTCCTATGTCTTCGGAAATAATGCATGTGAATCTGATCAATAGTGACTCCAGGAAACTCTAAAGGTTCAACAACAGTAGGAAAATACACAGATGCATTGTTGGAGCCCTACACTGGAGGAACCCGACTAAACCCATGATAGAGAAGGGGATAGGAATACCAGCAACTCGGGACTCATACAAATTGTTATCAGAGTCAATACAGGTCAAATTTGCATAAAACTCTGAACACAAGTCAATGTCTATGTCCTGCTGGAAGTAAACTAGCTAATCTAGCTGAAAATGAGTGATCATTTCAGCCAACTGGGGTGACTTTTCTTGAAAGAAAGTCTTGTTCAGGTATCTGCAATTCATTACCACAAATTCATTCTCTTCAAAACGCTGCTTACACTCCAGGGACCTAAACCTGGACCCTTCCTGACTCTGTCGGGATGACTCTTCGCCCTTAGACCTCTTAGAAGCCATCCTAACACACCACACATACACATGCATGCCAAGACAACCCCCCAAAAAGGAAAAACATCAAGGAATACACACAAAAATACCATGTTAGTGTTAAAACATTGCTTAACCAAGAAAAATGAACCTTAAAACGCAATACCTTTTCATTCTCCTCATGTTGACTTGAGTTTGAGAATGTGGCTTGAAAAGGAGAGGTTTTAACAAACCCTAGAAGTAGATCGAGGTTGGGGAATGACTTAGAAAGGGTTTTTAGGGCTTGGAGGGGCCTAAGATTGAAAGAGGAGTGTGAGAGTGGTGAAGATCGCCGGGAAATCGCCAAAACCCTAGAGGTTTGCTTCTCCCCAGCGCGGCCTTTCCTTTTATAAAACTCGCATCCCAGTTGACTGGGATTTGGCAGTTGACTGGGCCAGAGTGTAATTACATTCTGTGGGTTTTCACAGTCGACTGCCAGAGGGCAGTCGACTGGTATCTAATTTTCAGTTTTCTAATCCGAACTTCAGAAATGCCTAACTAATTTCACAAATTCTCAAAAATTCTGAATTCTTGTGGGGACATTTGTGGATCCTATATTTACTTGGGAAAAATATAATTTCAGTCAAAGTCATCCCAAATCCCAAGTTTGGTACAAACTTCGAGTTTCTCTAAAATGTATTATGAACCCTTTCCCAAAAGTTCTAATTTGGACCTCACCTTGATGCTTCTTCCCATACTCAATCATAATCCATTCATAGCATCAAGTTATATGGTATTTAGACATTAAAACTGATTTAGCTCTATTAAAAATCAAATTTCACCATTTTCTCTATAATCCTCCCTTTAGTGTGCCAATTTTCTAGGCTTAAGACTAACCTTAGTCTTTTAAACCTCTTGACACACCCTATTGTTCTTTTCAATTTCTTAGAAGGAAACCACTTGAGATCCATTGACCATGGAACCCACTTTGGCTTCTAGAGCTCTCCCTTGAGCTCCTAGCCCTAGTTATCTCCCTAAGTAACTTTTCTACAAAAGCAAGCCCACACCGGTGCTCCTCCGGTGCTTCTTGACCTTCCACTATTACTCTCTTAACCCTATAGACCTTTCTCTTGGCCAATTTCTTTTCTTTTCCTTCAAATGGCTTTTCTTTGCCATTTTTGACTTCTTCTCTACCATAGTTATAGGGCATCCTTGAATACGATACTTTGTCAACATTAGCCCTCCCAGAATGGTATCCTAAACCCGGCCTACCATTCCTATGATTTTGGTCCTTCGTTGTCATGTTCAATCTTTTGGACCTTTGAATGACTCTTCCTAGGTTCCTTTCTAACTTATCAAGTTTTGCTCTTAAAACTCGATTTTCCTTTTCTAACCTCCTAACCTTAGGATCACTAAATCCAATTTGATCATTTCTAGGTTTACCTACTGATCCTGTCGACAAGCGAAGATCGGTTCTCACTCGGATGACTCGGTCTGACCAAGACGACCCGGTCTGCTGTAACTCGGGGGGGTCGGACTCGGGCTTAACTATGGCTCCGATCTCAAGCACTCGGGTCAGACCAAACTGGAGCTCCCAAAGTGGTAGTGTGGTTGCAAAATGGCAGCGACCCCCTCCTTGGAGCCCCAAGGGGGGTTTATATAGGGGAGGGGAAGCTCTCTGCTTTGTCAGAGCTGTCATGTCTCATTAAGGAATGGTCAGTTGGCAGACTGAACTAATGGCAGCCTTAGCTGCTCTGTGAGACTTCCACAGCCGCCTGACAATCTGTCTAGGTTGTCCCCTCTGACCCCATTAATGTTGGTGGCTCTGTCAGGTCATGACTATGTCAAAAATCCTCTTCTGATAATGGGGAGATTCGGATGATCTTTAGGGTCGGCCACCCTGGGTGGCCACTCTGGGTCGGCCACCCTGGGTCTGTCACTCTGGGTCGGCCACTCGGCCACTCGGGGTCGGCCACCCTGTCACTCTGGGTCAGCCACCCTGGCACTCTGGGTCGGCCACCCTGTCACTCTGGGCAGCCACCCTGCCACTCGGGGTTGGCCACTCTGGGTCGGCCACCCTGGCACTCTGGGTCGGCCACCCTGGCACTCTGGGTCGGCCACCCTGGGTCAGCTACCCTGCCACTCGGGGTCGGCCACCCTGTCACTCTGGGTCAGCCACCCTGGCACTCAGGGTCAGCCACCCTGGCACTCTGGGGTCAGCCACCCTGGATCAGCCACTCTGCCACCCTGGGTCGGCCACCCTGTCTCTCTGGGTCGGCCACTCTGGGTGACCCCGACCGGGAGACCTATTGCTTACCGAACACTCATGAAGAGATATGGCAAAACGCTTCTGCTTTATCCTGACTAAACTTTCCCGATCGGTGATCCCCGACCGCTAAAGTTCTCGGTCGGGTACATCTGCTCGGGTGCCACTGATTGGGCCCTGTCTCCTGATCCTTTTAGCCAGATCAGTATCTAGCGCACTAATCCGATACTGAACCCGACCCACTTTGTCTGACCCAGACCCAATCCGACCGGGCCCCTAATCAGCTCCAAATACTTACCCGACCGGATCACAAGCCTCCCCTTCAAGTCTAGTCGAAGGAGGCGTCAAGTCCGACTGACTAGGCTGCTTGCCCGGTCGAATAAACCCTACTTTTGCACCCCTAACCCTTATTACGACCTCATGATATTTATCCTTAAATGTCGAGTCCCCTGTCAAGTCAGCCATCAATGCATTTGCAATGCGTTTATCTCCCCGGATGACATATCTCCCCTTCAAGTCTAGTCGAAGGAGGTGCGAGTCTGACTAACTAGACTAAATGTAGTGGTTTGACTTATTCCACCCATACTTTTCGTCCTGGAATTAGGTTGGAATGAATCTCCTTTGATAGAAGAACAACCAATCAGAAGTCACGGGTTGAATTTTACCCAGTTAATCAGTATTTCATCCCTCGGAATGTGGCCACTAGAGTATTTAGTTATTTCAAGTGAGCAATTGGTTGCGGGTGCCACGCATGTGGCATAGAGCCGAGTAAACAACTGAGCAATGGCTGAGTAGACAAGCAACTGAGTAGAGTGACTAATTGCCTGGCAGGTGGCAGAGCCGACTGACGGAGTGCCGAACAGATGGCATAGCATAGTGGTTGAGTGCCAAGCTGAGTAGTTGAGTAGCTGAGTGCCGAGCAGAGCGGCTGAGTGGCTAAGTGTCAAGATGATGTTTCAATTCATGGCGACTGCTGGGCTTTGTAGAGCTGGTCTATCATTTATAGCCAAGCTCACTCTTGCTTAGCAGCATGGATTAAATGCTGAGCAACATTAATCTTTCATGTTGAGTCACCCAGCAACAAACTCTTGCCGAACATCATTCCTTGGCTGAGCAGCTTGATTAGTTGCCGAGTTATATTAGGATTGCCGAGCAGCTTGTAATTTGTCTGAGTTGTAGCTTGATTAATTTTATTGCCAATCTTTTCATTTGCCTGGTCGGGATAGGATTTGCTGGGTAAAACTAACACCAATTTGTCCGAGCTGCTCATTCCTCTATCGCTGAGCCGGTCTTATTGGTTCGCTATTCTTATTTGTCCACGTCGTATTTTATGCCCGAGCTGCTCTCCAATTAATGCTGAGCAAGCAAGACTTGTTCTCGAGCTACAATATTGCCGAGTTGCCTAAGTGCCGAGCTACTTGATGCATGCCAACCTGCTTTCTTGAAATTGCCGAGCTATTTAAATACTTGCTGAGCTAGTTTCATAATTGTTGAGATGTCGGGATGCTCATTCATTTGAGCTAATGATCGAGTTGTTCAATTAATTTGTCGAGTAGCTTGTTTAATGCAGGTTGTCGAGTTGCCGAGCTGTTCAAGTATTGCCGAGCAGAGCGGCTGAGTGCCGAACAGAGCGGCTGGGTAGTTGAGTGCCGAGCACAGCGGCTAGGTGCCGAACATAACGGCTGAGTGCCGAGCAGAGCGGCTAGTTAGCTGAATGGCTAAGTGGTTGAGTGCCGAGCAAAGCGGCTGAGTAACTGAGGCGTGTGAGCAATCACCTTTATAACTTGCTGAAGAGCAAGTGTCTCAATGTCGCTCGGGAGACCTTAATGGAGCGTGGGCAGCCACGCCCGGTCCGCCGGGAGGTCGATGGTTGTAGGGGAGCATGCCCATTTATAACATGCAAAGGCAGGAGTCTGGACACCGTCTGGCTTACCCTGACCGAGCGTGGAATGCCACGCCCGACCGGGCCCGACCGGGCCCGACCGAACGTGGAACGCCACGCCCGATCGGCGCCAAGTCCGATGGGTGCGTGGGAGCATGCCCACTTATAACTTGCCTTAGCAAGAGTCTGGACACCGTCTGGCTTACCCTGACCGAGCGTGGAACGCCACGCCTGACTGGGCCCAACCGAACGTGGAACGCCACGCCCGATCGGCGCCGAGTCCGATGGGTGCGTAGGAGCATGCCCACTTATAACTTGCCTTAGCAAGAGTCTGGACACCGTCTGGCTTACCCTGACCGAGCGTGGAACGCCACGCCCGACCGGGCCCGACCGAATGTGGAACGCCACGCCCGATCGACGCCAAGTCCGATGGGTGCGTGGGAGCATGCCCATTTATAACTTGCCTTAGCAAGAGTCTGTACACCGTTTGGCTTACCCTGACCGAGCGTGGAACGTCACGCCCGACCGTGCCCGACCGAACGTGGAACGCCACGCCCGATCGGCGCAGAGTCCGGTGGGTGTGTGGGAGCATGCCCACTTATAACTTGCAAGAGCAAGAGTCTGGACACCATCTGGCTTACCCTGCCGAACGTGGAGCGCCACGCCCGACCGGGCCCGGCCGAACGTGGAGCGCCACGCCCGGCCGACGCCGAGTCCGGTGGGTGCGTGGGAGCATGCCCACTTATAACCTGCAAGAGCTGCCTTTCAGGTGCCTTGAGTTTCACTATCATGTTCACGTGTTACAATTACAAAGGTCACTCAACTCAACTTTCCTCACGATACAATTTTAAGTGTGTTGCACTCCACGACCTTCTCAGCTTCTTTCCTTGAGCATCTTACAAATAACAGGCTCCTAACCCCAACCCCTTGATCATCAGGAAGGGTTCTCCCCCTCGAGGTTTTAGCTTGCTCACCTCCTCGACTGCTTTGACTCTTTTCCACTATGATGTGAGAATATCGCCGGAGTTAGTATCTAAAGTCGCCAATAGGAACATTATCTCTGATCTTGTAAAGTTGGGCAAGGATAACGCTTTGGGAATGCAACTGCCAGCTTATAATGGAAGGAAAAGTCTATACACGGTTGGTGCTTCTCCTTTTGAGTCAGAGGAGCAGACCCCTCCAGGAGTCTGTCGAACCAACGCTGAGCGGGTCCTGTCAGGGTGGTCAGGAACGCTCGGCACTTGATATTATCCGTGTATTGATTCAGCAAAGCTGCATTCTTAAACTTCATCAGGTATCCCTTGGGATCTGTAGCTCCTTCATATTCCGGAATGGACAAGAGCCAGAAATTCTTGGGGACTGACTCTTGTAGAACTTGACTTGGGAAAGGGAATCCAGTGCGCTCAGCCAGAGCCTAGATAATCTGGGCCTTCCCTTTGTTAAGTCTTGCTTGGCTAGAAGGGACTTCTTGAGGATCGGACTGCCCCGCACCCTCAGTCGGGCTAAAGAGCACTTGAGGGAAGTAGGGACTACTGCCCGGGTGAACTTCACCTTCTGTGCCAATGCGAGCTGCTGGCTCGGAAGGACCCTCCTGAGTCGGGCGAGCGACAGTCTTCTGCTCTGCTGCCAATTTCTGAGCTTTAGCGACTACCAGCAGATCAAGGTCTTCCTGTGAGAGCATCACGGTCACCCAATTGGAGTCACTCATCTTCAGCTTTCGATCAGGCAGATTCCCACAGACGGCGCCAAATTTGATCCTGTCGACAAGCGAAGATCGGTTCTCACTCGGATGACTCGGTCTGACCAAGACGACCCGGTCTGTTGTAACTCGGGGGGGGGGGTCGGACTCGGGCTTAACTATGGCTCCGATCTCAAGCACTCGGGTCGGACCAAACTGGAGCTCCCAAAGTGGTAGTGTGGTTGCAAAATGGCAGCGACCTCCTCCTTGGAGCCCCAAGGGGGGGTTTATATAGGGGAGGGGAAGCTCTCTGCT
Source organism: Boesenbergia rotunda (assembly GCA_024364735.1). Classification (NCBI taxonomy): domain Eukaryota; kingdom Viridiplantae; phylum Streptophyta; class Magnoliopsida; order Zingiberales; family Zingiberaceae; genus Boesenbergia; species Boesenbergia rotunda. The sequence continues at coordinate 251,724 of JAGFNQ010001962.1, read as the reverse complement.
TTGTCAGAGCTGTCATGTCTCATTAAGGAATGGTCAGTTGGCAGACTGAACTAATGGCAGCCTTAGCTGCTCTGTGAGACTGCCACAGCCGCCTGACAGTCTGTCTAGGTTGTCCTCTCTGACCCCATTAATGTTGGCGGCTCTGTCAGGTCATGACTATGTCAAAAATCCTTTTTTGATAATGGGGAGATTCGGATGATCTTTAGGGTCGGCCACCCTGGGTCGGTCACTCTGGGTGGCCGCTCTGGGTCGGCCACCCTGGGTCTGTCACTCTGGGTCGGCCACTCGGCCACTCGGGGTCGGCCACTCGGGGTCGGCCACCCTGTCACTCTGGGTCAGCCGCCTTGCCACTCGGGGTTGGTCACTCGGGGTCGGCCACCCTGTCACTCTGGGTCAGCTACCCTGGCACTCTGGGTCGGCCACTCGGCCACTCGGGGTCGGCCACCCTGTCACTCTGGGTCAGCCGCCCTGCCACTCGGGGTTGGCCACTCGGGGTCGGCCACCCTGTCACTCTGGGTCAGCCGCCCTGCCACTCGGGGTTGGCCACTCGGGGTCGGCCACCCTGTCACTCTGGGTCAGTCACCCTGGCACTCTGGGTCGGCCACCCTGGGTCATCCACCCTGGGTCAGCCACCCTGCCACTCTGAGTCAGCCACCCTGGCACTCTGGGTAAGCCACCCTGACACTCTGGGTCAATCATCCTGGGTCAATCATCCTAGTTGAACACAATCCTCAAATACCAGTCCAATGGTAATATGCAACAAGATTAAGGAAATGAATTCTATCGTTAACTTCTCTTCTTCACCATGATGATGTAATTCAACAAGTCGTGGAAAATGATTCAAAATAAAAATCACTAAATAAAGCACACACAGACCACAGTTTGTAACAGAGATGGAATCTTTCTGAAGTCGCAAAATCAATAATTAATAAAAGTCACGAGCACCTATGGTAATTCACAAAAATGAAAACAGATAAAGATAATGCACTTTTGAAGTCAACTTTGCAAATGGACACATCATTTGCTAACCCAACAAGGAGTCGGATCTTGGTCATTGTTGTTAGATAGGATGTACCAATATACAGCACAGGGACAAGCTGCCATGCCCAACTAGGGCAAGTCACACTGCTATCAGCATAGATTCCAACAATTGTCATTGCTCCTACTATCATTCCTTGTAAAACTAATTCTAATCGAAGGATGATCACTGGGGCAATCAATGGCAAATCTCAACTTGTTAGGTAGGCACTATGCATTAAAAACATATTAAATAGCAAAAAGAATCTTCAATTACAAAGCAATTTGGGTGAGTTATATGTTATTAATGCACTTCTTGAAATCAACTTTGCAAATGGACCCATCAGTTGCCGACCCAACAAGGAGTCGGATCTTGGACACTGTTGCTGAATAGGAAATACCAATCTCCAGCACAGGGACAAGGCTGCCATGGCCAACTAGGGCAAGCCACACTGTGCTACAGCTCGGGCATCTTAATCTATTGTATTGCTTTCCCTGACAAAAAGATAGGCAATGTTGCATATATCCTTACATCTGCACTAATTTGCAATTTTGCTATTTCAAATTTTAATTTTGCTGGAAAATTTAAAATCTTGCATACATGACATGAAAAGTTTATCCTCATAGAATAGTATTATAATGACCATTAATCATAATAGACAATGATACCCTTTACCTTTTCATTTTATCAACCATCTATGAACTCAATTGTTGATATTTTATCAAATTTTTCATTGTTCTATTATACGTATTAGGGTGACATTTGAAAACCAAGAAAGTTTAAGGAAATAAAACCCAAAATAGATGAAGATGAAACTGAAAAATGTTTATCCTCATAGAATAGTAAAATGATGAACATTAATCATAAATGATAGCAATAACCCTCATCTTTTAGCATTCTATCAGTAGACATTTTAACCAAGCATCATTAACCTGAACTAATTCATGCTAATAACATTTGTAAAAGATTAATAGAAAAAATAATGTATATGCAATATCAAAGTTTACAATGGTATATATTCTCCTCTAAGAAACAATATCGTCAATAATCAGATGAGTTACACAGAAGGGGAAATATTAGATTTCATACCATTGCAATCGGCTCAGCAATGTCAACACTGATTGGTTCAAATTCAGAATCAACTTTCTCACCAACATTACTTAGTATCTCTAGCAATGCACCAATACTGGAACCAGTTCTCTTAGCAAGCTCATGGATTGTCATCCCTTCAAAAATTTCTATAATTTTATCCTGAGAAGGCTTCAGATTAAGTTTTCTAGGAGGTACGTGGGGTGCTTCAACAGGTGCTTGGTTTCTGTTTTCTCTTCTTATTTGCTTCTCTTTTCTTTGAACTTTTAAACCAGGTACTTTATCCTCTTTTCTTCTCCATGCCGGCATGAGAGCAGTTGCATGAAAATTCCTAACATAAACATTTTCAAAAAATAATTAATAAACTAATATATAAAGAGCAAAATAGCCAAATTTGCAGTCACAAAATCTAGTCACTTGGCGACTATCTATAAAGAGAAACGCCAGTATAATTAAAGATAAATTACAGTATTTTGCCTAACTGCTGCTCAAATATATTTTGTTAGAATTATGAGCCATCAAAATTGTGGGTTTAGATCCATGTTGCATTTGGTCTTCATTTTGGCATCATTGGTTCTATTTCTGAATATAATATTAAGTAACCTAATCGGGGCAAAATGGATGACCTCCTGTTCTTCTGTTGCACCGCTCTCGCCTCCTCTAGAAATCACGACGATGGCAAGCTTTGCTAACATGCTATGGCGATACTAAGGAATACATTCATATTCTATGTCGTTGTCGCACAAAAGCAACACTAGTAAGATAGCCCTCACATTTGCCACTACTTGCTTATAGCTCACCATGTTGTGAATCTCACCTCCAAATTTGCTAGCATCATTTCGCCTCAGATCCAATTAGTTGATTTTTGAAATCTACTACCAAGATTGTTGGATAACTACTAGGCATGTTCAAGTCAAATTGGCGGATGCACTTCAACTTCCACGCATGCCTTCAAATTTGTGGTCTCCCCTTCTATTGTACTTCTAAATTTGGATCAAACCATGTTATTAGGAATAACTTGCCCAACCATGGGAGGATAGTATATTTGGGGAACAATTCTTCATCTTATTATACAACATATCATTCACGTCTTGTTTCTTGCCCACAATGTTGTCTATTCCACGCAACCTTCCCCTCCCCCCTTCCTTCCTCTCTCTGTCTCTCCCTCCTACTTATGTCATGCAAGACCTTATTTTGTCCTGAATTGACCCTAAAACCTTCACCAAGTGTCATTCATCCCCTTTCATTAATCGTATGTTGTTAGCATTGCCACAAAAACCCCATGAAAAAGACTTGATCCTAGTCTACTCGCCACCCCTAGTAATGGTTGTTAGAACCAAGAAAACAACAGAAAGCTTTTGAGAATGTAAAACCTGATTGCACTAAAACTGGGAACATGCCCTCATCATTGAAAGCAAATAACTTTAGCTATAAATAGCCTTACATCAAACCAGAAAATGAAATAACTACCCACGACAGTTCTAAAACCGTGGTAACTAAATTAAAACTGAAAAATAACTTGCCCCTCAATAATAGGAGGGTTATTCGCGTGTCCAGGAATAAAACCCTAAAACAAAGGAACCTACTTAACTGGACTTCTGACTATTTCAACATCCTCCCTTAAACTGAATACCATTGATATTCAGTTTATTTAGAGTGTTCGCAAACTCCCATTGCTTCCCGCATTTTTGAAAAAACTTCGAATTTTAATGGCTTAGTCATAATATCTGCAACTTGCTCCTGTGTAGAACACTGCTTTAGCTCTACTACTCCATCATTGATCAGATTTCGAAGAAAATGAAAACGTATATCAATGTGCTTGCTACGACCATGCATAACTGGATTCTTCGAGAGTTTGATGGTTGAGATGTTATCACAATACATCACTGTAGAGTTGTACTGCTCATGACCTAAAGTATGCAAAATTCTTCTTAACCAAACAGCTTGACAAACACTAGATGCTGCAGCGATATACTCAGCCTCGGTGGTAGAGAGAGTAACCACTGGCTGTTTCTTTGATGACCATGATACTGCACTTGTATTCAACATAAAGACATATCCTGAAGTACTCTTTCTGTCATCCTGATCTCCGGCATAGTCACTGTCCGTGTACCCAAAGAGCTCTTCATTTCCTCCCTTTCCATAGAATATTCCAAAGCTAGTTGTTCCCTTTACATACCTTAGAATTCTCTTTACAGCCA
>JAGFNQ010001962.1:190662-242081 GCA_024364735.1 Boesenbergia rotunda | reverse complement strand
TTTCCATACTTTAAAACACTAACTTCTTTGCTCTTTCTCTTTAACATGCTTATAACATAACCATGTCAACATACATAACCAAAAACATGCACTTAAGGAAATTGAAACACTTACATATACTCATATACTTCAAAAATAATAATCAACTTCTCTCAGGCCTTGACATAGTACCATGGTATCAATGTACCAATGCGCGCATCCCTAATAGGTTTCGGGTTAGCTTGCAACCGCACCCTATTAGAGCTTCTTTCTAACTTTCTGCGGGCCTCTCTTTTGCCCGGTACATGTCACTTTACAAAAGTAAAATACTTTCTTACTCATAAAACTTATACTTATCAAGCTATCTTTCTTTTTGGCATAACTTTTTGCCACTACAAAATTTTACCTTTCTTACTTGGAACTTTCATCGAGCACCTTGCGTGCCTTAACCCAAAACTCATTTTTGGGGACTTTTCAAGAACTTGGTCTTATCATGCTTAGGTCACACATACAAAACCTACTCAATTCAAGTTCTATGATACAAACATGTATTCATTAGAAACTTAAATCACACAATAAAACAATATTCTCAAAGCATGCACTTAGATCACAAAATCATGGTTCTACAACGAGAAACTACATACGAAACTACTTCTACTGCAGGTGAGTGATTTACTTACCCTTTTCTTGGTGAAAACTCACTAAATAGAGGTAAAAACCCTAGCATAGGACTCCTTTCCTCTTCCTTATGATAACTTCCACTCCTTGGCTCTAGGGGAGGAACCCTAGGTTCTTTACTCAAGAGGAAGAAGAAGAAGAAGGAAGAAAACTATGGCTTTCTCCCTGTTTTCGTAGCCTCCCTCATCCTCTGTTTTTCGCGCAGCCACAAAACCTAATCGGGGACTTAACGTGACTTAACCGGAAGTTTAAATACCTCTTCATGAAAAAGTCTAACTTACCTATAACATTAATTGGCTTCATCTATTTCTGTGCTTGATACCCCCAGCCTATTGGTTATTCGGACTCTCTTAAGGGCCTGCTTTGCCCTGTGGTCGTGGGATCAAACCCCACCCGACCCCTTATTTTTTTTCTTTTTATTTTAATCCGAAAAAATACTATAAAATTCAGAAAAATTCCTAATAATTCATGAAAATTATTGGGTGTTACAATCCTCCCTACCTTGTAAAAAGTTCATCCTCGAACTTAAAACAGCTCTGGATACCTTTGCCTCATGCTATCTTCTGATTCCCAAGTTACCTCTTCATACTTCTGATTCAACCATAAGACTTTACTACTGGTACCACTTTGTTTCTCAGCATCTTATCTGCTCGATCTATTATCTGAATAGGTCGACTTTCATAACTGAGATCTTTCTGAACATGTACCCTCTGTGGCACAATCACTTGGTTGGAATCTGGGATATGCTTCTTTAGCATTGAGACATGAAACACATTGTGTATTGCTGACATCTCTGGAGGTAGCTCCAACTCATAAGCTACTTTGCCAACTCTTTTCGTCACTAGGTAGGGTCCTATGTATCGAGGACTTAGCTTGCCTTTCTTGCCAAATCTCATTACACCCTTCATAGGAGCTACTTTGAGGAAAACTGTGTCCACAACTTCAAACTCTAACGGTCTACGACGTACATCGGCATAACTCTTCTGCCTAATCTGAGCAGTTTCTATTCTCTGGCGGATGCTCTTTATAGCTTCTGTGGTATCATCTATAAGGTCAGTTTGAGACCCCATTTCTTTCTTCTCACTACCTTCATACCAACAGAGGGGAGATCTACACTTCCTACCATAAAGAGCTTCGTAGGGCGCCATACCAATAGTAGCCTGATAACTATTGTTGTGGGCAAACTCAGCTAAACACAAATACTTGCACCAACTGCCCTTGAAGTCTAATGCACAAGCTCTGAGCATATCTTCTAGAACTTGATTCACTCTCTCTGTCTGTCCATCAGTCTGGGGATGAAAAGCTGTGCTGAATTTTAGTTTGATGCCTAATACTGTCTGTACGCACTCCCAAAAGTGTGAAGTGAAACGACCATCCCTATCAGAGATAATGGTCTTCGAGACTCCGTGTAGTCGGATCACTTCCTGCACATATAACTGGGCTAACTTTTCAATTGAGTAAGACACTCTGATTGCCAAGAAGTGGGCAGACTTGGTCAATCTATCTACTATCACCCAAATAGCGTCATAGCCATTAGTTGTCTTTGGTAGACCAACTATGAAATCCATGGCTATGTCTTCCCATTTCCACTCTGGAATCTGAATGGGCTGTAGGACACCTCCTGATCTCTGGTGTTCTGCTTTATCTCTCTGACATGTTAGGCAGGTGCTGACATACTTAGCTATGTCCCTCTTCATCCCTAACCACCAAAATCTTCTTTTCAAATCCTGGTACATCTTAGTGGAACCAGGATGCATTGAGTAGGGAGTTCCATGGGCTTCTTCAAGAATCTTCTTTCTCAGCTCTTCATGATTGGGGACACATAAACGGTCACCATAGTAGAGTATCCCACTGTTAGATACTCTAAACTCTTTACTCTCTCCTTCTTGCATCTCCTGCTTGATCCTTTGGATATCAGAATCCTCAGCTTGCTCTTTCTGTATCTCTTCAAGCAAAGTTGACTCTAGTGTCAATAAAGCTAGCTGCCCATCAATAATCTCCACTCCATAATCTACTATCTCCTCCTGTAATGGTGGTGCCAATGATGATAAGGACATCAAAGTGGCACAAGTCTTTCTACTAAGTGCATCTGCTACTCTATTTGCCTTACCAGGGTGGTAAAGAATCTCACAGTCATAGTCCTTCACTAACTTGAGCCACCTTCGCTATCTCATATTGAGGTCTTTCTGAGTGAAGAAATATTTTAGACTCTGGTGATCTGTATAAATCTTACACTGCACTCCATACAAGTAATGCCTCCATATCTTTAGAGCAAAGACTACAGCTGCCAACTCCAGATCATGACTGGGGTAATTCTTTTCATAGTCCTTGAGTTGCCTGGAAGCAAAAGCTATGACTTTGCCTTCTTGTATAAGGACTGCTCCAAGTCCTAGCTTTGATGCATCACTGTATATATCAAAGCTCTTATCACCTTCGGGTACTGTATGGATAGGAGCGCTGGTCAGTCTCTTCTTCAACTCAAGGAAGCTCTGCTCACAGTCCTCAGTCCATTCATACTTCTTATTCATTCTGGTAAGGGCTGTAAGTGGAGAAGCTATCTTTGAAAAGTCCTCTACAAACCTTCTGTAGTACCCTGCCAAACCCACAAAACTTCTGATCTCACTGGCATTCGTTGGTCGACTCCAGTTACTAACTACTTCAATCTTGGCTGGGTTTACCATAATACCTTCCTTGGACATGATGTGGCCTAGGAAGGCCACCTGGTCAAGCTAAAATTCACACTTTGAGAATTTGGCATACAACTCCTTCTGATGTAAGGTTTGCAATACCATCTTCAGGTGTTCGGCATGTTCTTCCTGAGTCTTTGAATACACTAGGATATCATCAATAAAGACAATGACGAACTTGTCCAGAAAATCCTTGAACACTCTATTCATTAGATCCATAAACGTCGCAGGGGCATTTGTCACTCCAAAGGGCATGACCACCAACTCATAATGCCCATATCTTGTACAGAAAGCAGTCCTTGGCACATCACTCTCCTTCACTCTGAGCTGATGGTAACCTGATCGCAAATCTATCTTGGAGAACACTGCGGCTCCCTTCAGCTGATCAAATAAATCATCTATCCTTGGCAAAGGATATCTGTTCTTGATGATTACCTTATTCAAAGCTCGATAATCTATGCACATTCGCTTAGATCCATCTTTCTTCTTGACGAACAATACAGGAGCTCCCCGAGGTGAATGACTAGGGCGGATGAAACCCTTGTCAAGCAGCTCTTACAATTGTTTTTGCAATTCTTTCAGTTCTGCTGGCGCCATGCAATAAGGTGCCTTCGAAATTGGGTTGGTTCCTGGGGCCAACTCAATTTCAAACTCATTTCCCGATTGGGAGGGAGTCCTGGTAACTCTTCAGGAAACACCTCAAGATAGTCACAGACTACCCTCACTTCTTCTCTCTTCAATCCTTCTCCTTGACTTGCATCCACTATATGAGCTAGAAAACCAGAGCACCCCTTCTCTAACGTTCTCTGAGCTTGTAAGGTATATAAGAAATTTCTGTATTTCTCTTTGGGTCTCCAATAAACTCAAATGGAGGTTCTGCTTCTGGTGTGAACTTGACTTTCCTCTTGCGGCAGTCTATAGAAGCACTATACTTGCTCAAGAAGTCCATCCCTAAAATGTCATCGTAATCCTTCATCTCAAGGACTACCAAGTGACTATAGAGCTCTCGGTTGCAAATCCAGATTGGTACTGCCCTTAGCCTCTGAGTAGAGGCCATTACTTCCCCTGATGGTAAGGTTATTTCTGACACAAACTTTCTGGTGGGATCCCTAGCTTTTTAGAGAAAAGCATGGATACAAAAGAATGGGTTGCCCCAGTATCGAATAACACAATAACATATTGAGATGAGATGAGTATTTGACTTGTGACCATGTTAGGAGCATTTGCCACCTCTTCCCTGGTGATGGCGAAAACCCTGGCGTTGGTCGTGGCTGGTGGGGCTTCCATCCTCGCCTGACTGTAATAAGATCCCTCCATAACTAGCTGCATCTGGTGCAGCTGAGCAGGTCCACCCCGTACTGAAGAAGCTGTGGTGGAGGTGGCTTTGCTTTAGGGCACGCCTTGGCCAGGTGCCCTACTACTCCACAGATATAACACCCGCCAACACTCGACCGGTTAGGGCAAGCCTTCATCATATGCCCCTCTGCTCCGCAAATATGGCATCCGCTCATGCCCTGACGACATACTCTAGGATGTGTCTTCCCACACTTCGGGCAAGGAGAATACTTGAGTTGCTTGCTTGATGCACCCCCTTTGTTACACTCAGAAGTCTTCTGGTCCCACTGCTTCCTCTTGCCTGAATTCCCTTTCCAATTTTGTTGGTTCTGAGGATTCCCTTGGGACTTCTGGGCTGATGCCTGTTGTTGTTGCACACGTGTGGCCTTTATACTATTCAAGTAGTGCTCAGTGATCAAAGCACTACTTACTAGTTCTTCTGAAGTCTGTGGTCTATTACCACTGCCGGCCACATTCAAAGCTATCTGAGGCCTCAGCATCTTGAGCATCAACCTGACCCTTTCCTTTTCAGTGCTAACTAACACCGGGCACAAGCGAGCTAGTCGATTGAACTTCTTCACTGCTTCATCTACAGATAGATCTCCTTGACGGAACTCAGTGAATTCATCGTAGTGTTTGTTTGTTACCTTCATATGAAAGTACTCCTCCAAGAACTCTGGTTCAAAGTCGGTCCAGGTCATCTGATTCACATTTCTCTTAGCCTTCACTCTTTCCCACCACATCCTGGCATCTCTAGTAAGGCAGAAGGATGTGCACTTTATCTTCTCCACCTCGGACCAGTCCAGTAACTCCATTATACTCTCCACTGTTTTGAACCATGCCTGAGCATCCCATGGTTAACTTGTGCCAGAAAAATTCTCGGGCATCAATCTGTGCCACTGGATCAGATATGCTTCCTGTCTCACTTCTCTTGCCAGAGGTACTGGGGGAGTCTCTGTCACCACTGGTGCCACTACTTGCGCCACTGGCGCCACTGGCGCCACTGGCGTGGTAGCAGGAGTGGCCTGCTGATTAGCCATCAAAGTAGCAATAACTTGCTGCTGTTTGGCAAGTTGTCTCTGCAGCTGGGCTACCACTCCTTGAAGATCTGTTGGTGGCACTGACTCCGTGGACTCTTGTTCTCTAGGAGCTTGCTCCTCATTTCGGACAATTCTGGGACGTCCTCTTACCATTCTCTTACTCTATAGTGTAAAGAAATTAAAAACTCATTATCTCTTACTAACTTACTTCATTATCTCCTTGCACATATTTGCATAAAATAATATCAATATACTTTTCAATCATCATGCACTTACTGATACTAGCAGTCAATAATAAAAGTATATAAAACTACAACATATGAACTTCTTACTTGGTAGGAGGCAGGATTGATGCTTGATGTCAGTGTGGCGGAAGGGTGGAACCTTTTGCTCTGATACCACTCTATGACGACCCCTTAACTTCTCTCTCTTAAAGCGGACGTCACTTTTACTTAACCTTAACTTTACCTTATTCTTAGCCTTAGGTTACAACTACTTGACTTCCCTTAACTTGCTCTGATTTTTTTTTCTTTTTTTTTCCAAAAAACAAGTTTTTTAAAAAAACATTCATTTTATTTGCTTTGCAAGGATTTAACCCCTAGACCTCTTATTGTAAAACTGAAACACTAACCATCTGCTCTACAACACTTTCTTTTCAATAGTACCAGTAGACTGCTAGATAGCCAGTCGACTGGTATCGGCCACAAAAACTTTCTGTGCCCGGCACCAGTCGACTGGCCTCATGTCAGTCGACTGGTGCATCAAACAGAAGGTTCTGTTCGATATCGCAGTCGACTGGTTCTGAATCAGTCGACTGGCACGCCTGAAAACTGCAGTTTCAGACCTGAGAACTCCTTCCAAGGGTTCATAATTCATACTCTTACAATGCATATAATGAAACAACTCCAAAACTAATCTCCATACTAGTTTTATAAGCATCTTAACAACTCATAACGAATCTAATAACTTGAAATTAGGATTTCTACGAAATTTAACAAACTTATCAAAACACATGCAATCCCTACTAACTTTGTACCCAACTTTGACTCCATGTAAGGTTTAAATAAGGTGATCACATCCTACCAATCCAAAACATCAACCATGAGTTTCTATAAATCAAAACGCCTCTAAGACTTATCCCAAAGATCTCTTCCACGGTTCCACCGCCACTGAACATCAATGCAAGTCCCGTTCGCCTCCATAGCTTATGCTTTTTCTTTACCTTTATCTGCAATAGAAGAAAATGCAACTAATAAGCGAAATGCTTAGTAAGTAAATCCTAACTCACAAATCCATGTTATCGATAATAAACATGCTCATTTCAAAGAATGCTTGCTTCAAAATACATGCACTTGGAAATATTTGCACATGGGAACTTTCATACACTTATCAATCTCAATCATGCTTGAAAACATTTACTAGCATCAATACATTTGCAAACTTAACATGCTCATGATTTCTTTTGAAACTAACTAATGATACATTTCCATTCTTTAAAACACTAACATCTTTGCTCTTTCTCTTTAACATGCTTATAACATAATCATGTCAACATACATAACCAAAAACATGCACTTAAGGAAATTGAAACACTTACATATACTCATATACTTCAAAATAATAATCAACTTTTTCAGGCCTTGACATTGTACCATGGTATCAATGTACCAATGCGCGCATCCCTAATAGGTTTCGGGGTAGCTAGCCATCGCACCCAATTAGAGCTTCTTTCTAACTTTCTGTGGGCCTCTCTTTTGCCCGGTACATGTCACTTTACAAAAGTAAAATACTTTCTTACTCATAAAGCTTATACTTATCAAGCTATCTTTCTTTTTGCATAACTTTTTGCACTACAAAATTTTACCTTTCTTACTTGGAACTTTCATCGAGCACCTTGCGTGCCCTTAACCGAAAACTCATTTTTGGGACTTTTCAAGAATTTGGTCTTATCATGCTTAGGTCACACATACAAAACCTACTCAAATTCAAGTTTTATGATAAAAACATTTATTCTTTAGAAACTTAAATCACACAATAAAACAATATTCTCAAAGCATGCACTTAGATCACAAAATCATGGTTCTACAACGAGAAACTACATACGAAACTACTTCTATTGCAGGTGAGTGATTTACTTACCCTTTTCTTGATAAAAACTCACTAAATAGAGGTAAAAACCCTAGCGTAGGACTCCTTTCCTCTTCCTTGCGAGAACTTCCACTCCTTGGCCCTAGGGGAGGAACCCTAGGTTCTTTACTCAAGAGGAAGAAGAAGAAGAAGGAAGAAAACTATGGCTTTCTCCATGTTTTCACAGCCTCCCTCATCCTCTATTTTTCGCGCAGCGACAAAACCTAATCGGGGACTTAACGTGACTTAAGCGGAAGTTTAAATACCTCTTCATGAAAAAGCCTAACTTACCTATAACATTAATTGGCTTCATCTATTTTTGTGCTTGATACCCCCAGCCTATTCGTTATTCGGACTCTCTTAAGGGCTTGCTTTGCCCTGTGGTCGCGGGATCAAACCCCGCCCGACCCATTATTTTTTTTCTTTTTATTTTAATCTGAAAAAATGCTATAAAATTCAGAAAAATTCCTAATAATTCACGAAAATTATTGGGTGTTACAACCCTACCCTCTTGGACGATGTGTGGGCGACGATCTACCAAGAACTGAAGCCACCAAGGCCTCCAACACCTCTCTCCAAGGTTGCACCACAAACCCTAGCCACTAGGTTTGCCGTCGGCCAACCTTTGCTCCTCCTTGATGATCGCCGACCACCAAGCTCCGAGGACTAGATGTAGGAGTAGATGAGTAAGATGAAGAAGAAGTGGAAGAAGCCTTCTCCTTCACCTCAACCCTAGGCGCCGCCGGTTACCACTCCATCTTCTTCCTCTTCTCGTCGCCGACCGAAAATCCACCTCCGAGGTGGCCCGACCACTTCTTCTCCCCATTGAAGGTCTCGCTCGCCTACAAGGAACCGAGTGAAGATCGCTCTTCTACTTCCTTGTCCCATCTGTGCACTTCAATGAAGAGAAAAGAGAGAAGATGCTTCTCTCCTCCTTGTGTTGCCGCCCTAGCCAATGAAGGAGTCGGCCGAACCCTAGGAGAGAGAAGGGAAGAGAAAAATTCAAGCCTTTGGTTGATTCTATTGGGTATGGCTTGGCGGGTTTCCTTAGCTAATACTTGGTCGATCCGAGAGACCTCTCCATGTCTACGGATTAAAAATTAATTCGAATAGAGACCCGTCTCCCAACGACCATCTCGTGCTGTATCGAACGATCCAAATTACAACTCGGCCAATTATCAAAATCATCCTTGTAATTTGCTTGACCGTTCGACCGCGGAAAAGGAGACGAGTGAATCGCCAACTTTTGTGTTTATGGTCGAGATCCAGTTAGTTAATTATTAACTATGATAACTATTCAAAATAATTAACTTTCACATGTGAAATGACGAGGTTAGTGAGCATAGCACAAACATAGACATAAGGATAATCAATGGAGCTTGAAATGAATTATACCTTTTCGATCACCTCGCGGTCTTCTACTTTAAGTCCCTCCCTTCACGGGCGTCGTGTGGTTGACGATCTACCATGAACTGAGATCTCCGAGGCACTCCAAAAAACCTTCTCTTCATGCCAACACAAACCCTAGCTCTATGGTTTGGAAGTGCCAGCCACCCTCCCTATCTTCTTGCGCCGCCGGCCACCATGAGCCACCAAGCTCTTGCCTGCCACAATGAAGTCCAAGGGAGGAAGATGTAGAAGAGGATGAAGAAGAAAACTAAACTTGTCTTCCTCCCAAACCTGGCCGAAAACCCTTCTTCCCTCAGCCTTGCGGCGCCGCCGCAAACCACCCCTTGCGCCATTCACCGCCGGCCGCTGGCCCTGTTTCCCTCACCGCCGAGCAACACAAAAGAAAGTGGGCACCTCTTCCTTGTCTATGTTGGCCTCAGACAGGAGATGGTGAAGGAGGGAGGAAGAAAAGAGGGATGGAACTCCCTCATCCTTCTTGCGCCGACCTTGACCAAGGAGAGAGGAGGCAAGGAGAGGAAGGGAGAGGCCTTGGGTGTATTCTCTTGCATCAAGCCAAGCCTTGGGTATTTATAGGGCTAAGGTAGGGACTAAGAGGAGGAGTTGGACCTTGGCCCACCAATGGATCTAAACCCGATCCATTAATTAAGATTCATTCCACTAAAGGATCTTAATTGAACTTCCTCACCAACCCCCATATTTTCATATGAGCTCCACATATTACGAGTCGTCCATCCCCCCATGTTTAAGATCTCGAATGCCCATTAATTAATTTAAATTACTATTATCCTCTGAGTCCTTGACTAGTACCACTCGAGCTTATCATCATGCCGGATCAAATCCACCTGTAGGGTTTAACATGATGAACCTTTCGAGCTCATCAAGGGGGCATCATCAACTCGACTCACCAGGACACAGTTTTTGTCAATAATCAATAGCACATTATATTATTAATATTATCTCTCAACTTACCGGGCCTATCGATCTAATAGAATAGATCTCGCCCATTGGTAAATCAAAGAAATAATAGTTAATAATATATGCCCGTTATTATATCGGGATTAAGGGATCGTACTCTATATGTAACGACCCGGCCCATTTGGCGGCCCATTCGGCGACCCTTTATTTTTCTGTGGGTCGTCGACCGTCGACTGTGCCGTTACCTTACTTAGGTCTTCCCACCCCTAGGTGTGGATTTTTGCCTTTCCCAGGATTCGAACCCTAGACCCAGGCTTAAGTACTAGTTCTTAATTGGATACTAGGATTCATAAAGAACTAGTACTTAAGCCTAGGTCTAGGGTTCGAATTCTGGGGAAGGCAAAAATCCACTGTTTAGGAGTGGGATGACCTAGTAAGGTAACGACACGGTCGACAGTCGACGACCCATAAGAAAATAAGGGGGTCGCCAAATGGGTCTGGTCGTTACACCATAATATAATCTTGAAGTCATATCCAATTATCGAGTCAGTACAAATTGGGCAACCTCAGGTTTTGGACCTACTCAATGTACGTAAAGCACACTAGTATAATTCTATGGTCAAGATCAACCACACCTAATTACACTACAACCATTCTGATGGGTTGTCCAATTCAATCTCGGTTGTGAGCCTCTTATTTATACTAAGCAAGGAACTGATAACATGATCTTTCGTATGACACCACACACCTTGTTATCTACAATGCAAAGTAATTGGACTTCATGCATGTACTAATATAAACAGGCACCTAGTGTAGTTGTGATTCTCTTTTCAAAATAAAGATGTTCATATAAAGAAATTCATGTCTTTCAGTATACACATCTTACAGATTCAATATCCTTGGTCTCCTGACTCCATGGGTGTATATATAGGGCTACAATAGGGTCTATGAGGAGTTAGGTCTTGGCCACCTAATGGATCAAGGCCTGATCTATTAATGTAGAACCATTCCACTAAAAGCTCTTCATTGAACTACCTCACCAACCCCCATATTTACATATGGGCTCCACCTATTATGAGTACAATTTCTCCCCCTGTTTAAGATATCGAATGCCTGTTTATTAATTTAAATTACTGACAATTTTAATTTAATCAACATCTAACTTCATTATTAGTACAACTTATCCTTATCATCATATTGGACCAAGTCCACCTGCAGGGTTTAATATGATGAACCTTATGAGCTCATCAAGGTGGCATCATCATCCCGACTCACCAGGGCATGGTTTTCGTCTATAATCAACGACACACCATGTAAATAATATTATTTCTAAACTTACTGGGCCTATCGATTTAACAGAATAAATCTCGCCCATTAGTAAACCAAAGAAATAAATATTAAGTACATGTGTCTGTTATTATATCGAGATTCAGAGCATGTATTCCATAATATAGTGAGGTATGATCCAATTATAAAGTTAGTATAAATTGGATCACCTCTATGTCAGTCCTGCTCAATGCACACAAAGTGCACTAGTGCAATTCTATGGTTAAGATAACCAACACAAAATTACACTACAACCATCGCGATGGTTTGTCCAACTCCATCTTGGTTATGAGCCTCTACTTATACTCTATAAGGAACTGATAACATGATCTTCCGTGCGACACCACACACCATATTTTCTACAGTAGAAAGTATTAAATATTTTGCACATACTAATATAAATATGCAACCTATGATTTTGTGATTCTCTTTCAAAATGTAAATGTCTTATACAAAAGCAAGGCTTTCAGTATACATCCCAGCAATCTCCCACTTATACTAAAAGACTTTACTGTCCTCATAATGCCATGCATCTGACTCCCATATCTTCCACATTCCTAAAAGCTCTCGCTATCAAGCCCTCAGTGAAAAGATCTGCCAAGTTGTCCTCTGATGTAATCTAGGCGACAATAACATTTCCTCGCTTAGGTAGTACTTGCGCTCTATGTGTTTACTCGCCTTATGGGCTCGTGGTTCCTTCGAGTTTGCAACTACACCATTGTTTTCACAACAAATTGTGATAGCTCTGGGCTAACCAGGAATCACATCCAAGTCCATCATGAGGTTCTTGAACCATACAACTTCTTTGGCCGCCTCAGAGGTTGTCATATACTCAGCTTTCACGGTGGAGTCCGCCACGCATTTCTTCTTGACACTCGTCCATACTATGGTTCCACCTCCTAAAATAAACACAAAACCCCGAGGAATACTTAGTTTTGTCCCTATCTGATTGGATGTCTAAATCTGTATAACCCACAAGGAGTATTTGGTTTGCCTAGTAAACTAGCATATAATCCCAAGTCCCTCTCAGGTACTAATTTATGCTTTACCACAGTCTAATTTTCCTATCCAGGGTTACTCTAATATTTTCTAACCATGCCCACGGCAAAGCAGATATCCGGTCTCGTACATAGCATAGCACACATGAGGCTTCCTACAGCCGATGCATAAGGAACTGCCTTCATCTCCTCTATCTCCTTTGATGTTTTAGGACACATCTCCTTAGATAGAGGAACTCCATGTCTGAAAGGCAGAAAACATTTCTTTGGAGTTTTCATGCTAAAACGATCTAGGACAGTGTCTATGTATGAAGCTTGAGATAAGCACAACATCCTTTTCTGGCAATCCCTTAGAACACTGATCCCAAGGATGTGTCCCGCTTCTCCCAAGTCCTTCATATCAAACTGTTTGGACAACCATACTCTTACGTCTGATAATACTTTGACATTGTTGCCAATGAGCAAAATATTATCTACGTATAGTATAAGAAATACCACTACGTTTCCGTCACATCTCTTATATATACATGACTCATCCAGACTTTGAATAAATCCATATGACTGGATTACCTCATCAAAGCGGATGTTCCAAGATCTCGTGGCTTCCTTCTATCCATAAATGGAACGATTAAGCTTGCACACAGGATGCTCTTCGCCCTTCGCAATGAATCCCTCTGGTTGCTTCATATAGATGGTCTCCTCAAGACTTCCGTTAAGGAATGCTGTCTTGACGCCCATCTGTAATACCTCATAATCCATATGAGTGACAATAGATAAGAGAATCCAGATAGACTTAAGCATGGCTACTGGTGAAAAGCTCTCCTCATAATCGATACCCTCTTTCTGAGTATACCCTTTCGCAACAAGCCTAGCTTTGAAGGTCTCAACCTCTTGGCCTTGAAAGGCATCTTGGTCATCTTACCTTCCAGGAAAGATTCACAGGTTGGGATGTCTTCCACCACCAATGAACCCAAGGGCCCATCAGCTATCAACCTTTGAATCCTACTAAGGTTAATATGATCAAGACTTAGATGTCAAAGATATGTTTGGTTCACCTTTGAAGGTTCCTTTCACTTATTTTGGTTAGATGATGAGCTATTAACTTCTATTTGCATCATGGGAGATTTTGGTTCTAAAGTATACAAATTGCCAACCAATTTACCTGAATAGATAATCTCTCTATACCTTTTTATAATAACACGGTCATTAAAAGAAATAGAATATCCATCCTTTATTATTTTAGAAACCGAAACAAGGCTCTTTCTAAAAGTAGGATCATAAAGGGAATTTCTTAAAACCAAAACTTTATTTTACTCAAAAGACAAATAAATGTCTCCCGCTGCAATAGCCGCCACCTCTATAGCATTGCCCATGTAGACGGTAATCTCTCCATCAGCTAGTCATCAGGTTTCCTGGAACCCCTGCAAAGAATTGCAGACATGATCAGTGACTCCCGTATCTACACAACAGGTGCCAGTAGATAACACCGCTAAGCATGATTCAACAACTAAACAAAAAGATATACCTTTGTCTTGACGACGAGGACAGTCCGCCTTCCAATGTCTAGTCTACTTGCACGTGAAGCACTTGCCTCTCAACTTCTTCACGCTAGTTCGAGGTGCCTGAGATCCTGCCTCCTTCTTGGCCCCACCTTGTTTCACCTTCATTTGCCTTTCAACATAGAAGTAGAAACCCTTTGAGTAACCAAGGCATGAGAACTCTGATGAAAAAGCCCCTCTACAGCCTGGATTTTTGCTAGAAGTTCCCCCAACTTATATGTATGCTTGTTCATATTGTAGTTCAGGCGAAACTGCTCAAAACTCATAGGGAAAGACTAGAGAATGATATCGACCAGGGTTTCCCCATCGATCTCCGCTCCAACGATTTCAATCTCTTTCAAATGAGCCATCATTTTGAGAACATGATCCCTCACGGGTGTTCCCTCAATCATGGTAGTCGTCATCATGTTCCTCATCGCATCCTGCCTAGCGGCCGGATTCTGGTGTCCAAAGAGTTCTTTGAGGTTGAGCATCATGTCATAAGCAGTGGGCATGACTTGATGCTAATGTTGCAATACATTTGACATAGAAGCCAAAATGTAACACCGCGCCATCTCATCTGCCTTGATCCACTTCTTATAACGCTCCCTCTCCTCTTCACCAGAATTCTCGTTAGGCTTTTCAGGGCATTCCTCAAAGAGTACTTATTTATACTCATGTAACGACCGAAAATTCTCAAACCTAATTTTAGAAATATCCTAGAATTAATTCTGAATTTATGGATATTTTTATAGAATTCTTCCATGGACAAATAAGGCAAAAATGAATAAAAATAGAATGCACAGTAAAAAAATTTAAGTGGGGTTTGAACCCTGGACGTGTACCATGAGAAGAGAATAGACATACCAATTGAGCTAATCTATTTTCATTTAAATAGATTAGAGGGAAATATGGATAAGGTAAAGTTAGTTAAATTGTTCCATAAGTATAAAAGGGAAACTTAAGGTTTTTATATTCATTCTTTTCCCTTACTTCTTCTCACCGCCGACTCCCTCTCTCCCTCTCGCGATTTTTCTTCCTCTTCTCCTCTTCTCTTGCCGCCCAAGACAAAGGGGAAGCAAAGGGAAAGTCTCAAGAGGCCCTATTCTCTACGGGGACCCTCGTAGACGCGAGGAGAATGCCAAGAAGCAAGAAGAACGTTGTAGTTCGACGTTCCCTCAGGAATTTCAGATTTTTATTCATAAGAAAACCTAACGCAGGATGTAAGTACCCCTCACCTGCAGTATAAGTAGTTTCAGTCGATTTTCTATATGTTTTATCTCCTTATATGTATGTTCTATGATTAGAAATCGTATATTATGAACAAGCACGCACGTTAGGTGTTTGTTAAAATGTTCAGTTCAGTTAATGCTATAGAAAGCATTAAATAATAGAAATTCTTGCTCCAGTTTATGATTGGGACCAAGGTCCAACGGGATGGGCTCCTAGTTGCCCCTAGGTTTTGATAACCTAGTAAAAGCAAGAATCAGAAAAGGAAAGAAAAGTATAAAGGACTATTTTATTTTCAGTGGCATTGTACCGGACTCCAGTCCAGGGATAGGCTCCAAGTTGCCTCTAGGTTTAAATAACCTAATATGGGATGGGCTCCAAATTGCCCCTAGGTTTAGATAACCTAGTAGAACCCTAATGGATTCGGGATTTGCTACCTCGGGTTTATTAGGGATGCGCACACAGTTGGTACATTACCGGGCCCACAGCAGTTGATTATTACTTTCACCTACTATATGTATTTAGTTTTCAGAAATTCATATTAACATGTGGTGAATTTAATAATTAGTTTTATGTTAGTTAGTTTCAGTTCCAGTTCCAGTTCCAGTTAACATGTGCTATACATGCTAGAAACCCTCCAAAAACGTGTAATAAATGCCCTAAAATAGTTGTGGAACTTTATTTATGTCATTCTGCTTGTTAGATATGATTTTGGTACATTGTGGCTCAAGTTTGATACATTCTAGAAATCTGAAAATTAGAATTTCAGAACTACCAGTCAACTGGGAAAACACCAGTCGACTGGTATCGGGCACAGAACGATTCTGTGGCCCGACCAATCGACTGGCATATAGCAGTCGACTGGTACCGTGTAAAATAGAAGTGATATAGAGCAGCTGGTTAGTGCTTTAGTCACGAAATGCAGAGGTTGGGGGATCGAATCCTGCCAAGATAATAAAATAAAAGTTTTGCTTTATTTTGGACAAATTAGTACTTTTAGCATGTTTATGAATTGTTAGTTCAGTAAATAGCGAAATAAGAATTTTCGAAATTCTCCCAGTTGGTTTAGCATTATTAGAAATCACTAATTAGTCAGCCAGCCAGTTAGTTAGTAGCGATCCACCTTAAAGCTTAGTACTAGAAGGCGGGTTGTTACAGAGTGGTATCAGAGCAAGTTCCATCTTTCCTCCCCGTACACATCAGCATCAGACCTGCAACTTCCAAGTAAGAGTATCTCTCACATTACCATATTTTATTGCTTCCAGATTTATAGTATTTTTCATGTTATTCATGCTATCTGTGTTCTAGTCAGTTCTTGTTTACAGTTAACGGAGGCATGTTTAATACTTTAGTTTATATCTGATAGCATGTTTTGAGAATTAGAATATGAACTGTATGTCCTCTGCTATTTAGATAATGGCTAGAGGATGCCCAACTAGACGGGCACCAGCTACTGAGCCTCAATAGGAGGCAACTGACATAGTGACTCTACCTAATCTCGTGGAGATAGTGGCTCAGCTCCAGAGACAGATAGTTGAGCAGCAGCAAGAGGTAGCCACTTTAAGGGCTAATCAGTAGACCACACCTACTACTACGCCATGACCAAATGTAGAAACCCCAATAGTGATAGAGGTTCCACCTTGAGCACCAATCCCACCAATAGCACCAGATGCCCCAGAAGGAGGAGCTAGAAGAAAAGCATATCTGGTGCAGTGGTAGAATCTCAAACCAGAGACCTTTTCAGGCACTAGTGAACCATGGGATGCACAAGCCTGGTTCAAAACCCTGGAGAGTACCATGGAGCTTCTGGACTGGCCAGGACATGAGAAAGTGAAGTGCGCCTCCTTCTGCCTAGCAGGAGATGCTAGAATGTGGTGGGAAAGGGTGAAGGCCAAGCAAGACATAAACCAGATGACGTGGGCCAACTTCGAAGCAGAGTTCCTCGAAGAATTCTTTCATATGCGGGTTACCAACCGACATTATGATGAATTCACTGAATTTCGTCAAGGTAACCTATCAGTAGAGGAAGCCGTGAAGAGATTCAACAGACTGGCTCACCTGTGCCCTGAATTGGTCAGCATTGAACGAGAGCGAGTCAGGCTAATGCTCAAGATGCTAAGGCCAGAAATAGCATTGAATGTGGCCAGCGGCATCCATAGGCTGCAAATCTCAGAAGAACTAGTTAGCAGTGCTCTGATCACCGAGCACTACCTGAACCGTATGCAACTACAGAAGTCAGTCATGATAGAAAGTAAAGGCCAAGGCAGTTCAAGAACTCAGAAACCCCAGGGCGTTCACAGAGAAGTTAGCTATACCTCCAGATGTACTCAGTGGCCAATTCTTAACCGCCCTACCTTCAGGAGAGTCCATGGCATCCACGCACTGGCTCCGTGCAGTGCCAGTCAGAATAGCAAGCAGAGAGCTTTATGGTGATCTGATAGTACTAGATATGACGGATTATGATGTCATTTTTGGAATGGACTTCCTAATCAAGTACGGTGCCTCCATAGAATGTCGTAAAAGGGAAGTCATATTCCAACCTGAAGAAGGAGTGCAGTTTGAATACATCGGAGAACCCAAGAAAAAGGCCAAGAAATTTCTCTCAGCTCTAATAGTACAAAAACTATTGGATTTAGGATATACCGGATTTCTAGCACATGTAGTCAATACTGAACAAGAGAAGGACCAAAAGACTAGAAGAGGTCTCAGTGGTATGTGACTACCCAGCAGTCTTCCCTGACAAGTTACCAGGCTTAGCGCTAGACAGGGAGATAGAGTTTGAGATAGATCTCATTCTAGGTACCAATCCCATTTCAAAAGCACCATACCGTATGACTCCAGCAGAATTAAGAGAACTTTAGGAGCAACTACAGGAGCTGCTCGACAAGGGCTTCATACGCCCTAGTCATTCACCTTGGGGAGCTCCTATATTGTTCGTGAAGAAGAAAGACGGGTCCATGCGCTTGTGTATAGATTACCGGGCCTTGAATCAAGTCACCATCAAGAACAAGTATCCCTTGCCAAGAATTGACGACTTGTTCAATCAACTAAAGGGAGCAGCAGTGTTCTCAAAAATAGACTTGAGATCGGGGTATCACCAGGTGAAAGTTGAAGAAGGTGACATCCCCAAGACAGCTTTCAGAACAAGATACGGACACTATGAGTTTGTAGTTATGCCTTTTGGCGTAACGAACGCTCCAGCGACTTTTATGGACCTCATGAACAGAGTGTTCCGAGAATATTTAGATAAGTTTGTTATCATCTTCATCGATGACATTCTAATATATTCTAGGACTTAGAAGGAACAAGTAGAACACCTGAAAACAGTATTAGAGATTCTTCCGCGGAGCCAACTCTATGCGAAATTCTCCAAGTGCGAGTTTTGGCTCGATCAGGTGTCTTTTCTGGGTCACATCATCTCCAAGGATGGTGTGATGGTAGACCCCAGCAAAATAGAAGCAGTAAGTAATTGGGTTAGACGGAAGAATGCCAGTGAGATCAGAAGTTTTCTAGGTCTAGCCGGTAACTACAAGATGTTTGTAGAGAATTTCTCCAGAATAGCCTCCCCACTGACAGCTCTTACCAGAAAGAACAGAAAGTTTCAGTGGACAGAGGACTGCGAGAACAGTTTTACAGAATTAAAGAGAAGATTGATTAGTGCTCCCATCCTGACTCTTCCAGAGACCACTGGCATCTTTGACATATATAGTGATGCGTCTAAATTAGGACTTGGAGCAGTGCTGATGCAGAATGGCAAGGTTATTGCCTATGCCTCTAGACAACTCAAGGATTATGAGAAGAATTACCCTACCCATGACCTTGAGCTAGCTGCAGTAGTGTTCGCTCTCATGATTTGGAGGCATTACTTATACGGAGCCCAGTGTAGGATTTTCATAGATCATCAGAGTCTAAAGTATTTCTTTACTCAAAAGGATCTGAACATGAGACAATGCAGGTGGCTTGAGCTAGTCAAGGATTATGACATTGACATCCTCTACCATCCAGGTAAAGCTAATAAGGTGGCAGATGCACTTAGCAGAAAATCTAGTGCCACCCTACTAGCTTTGTCCACGATGTCACAGCCCCTTCGGAAGGAAATATCTGGGTTCGGACTGGAAATTTTAGTTGGGCAGCTCTCCACTTTGACATTAGTGTCAACCCTGATTGAAAACATCCAGACAGCACAGGATCAAGATCCTGACCTTCAGAAAATCAAGCAGGGGATAGCAGAAGCTGAAAATGGAGAATTTTCCCTATCAGATAATGGGACACTGTACTACGGTGACCGCTTATGTGTTCCGAACCAAGAAGAGCTCCGAAGGAAGATCCTAGAGGACGCATATAGATCTCCTTATGCATTGCATCCTGGTTCCACCAAAATGTACCAAGACGTCAGGGGGCATTTTTGGTGGCCTGGGATGAAGAGAGACATCGCCAGATATGTCAGTACTTATCTGACATGCCAAAGGATCAAGGCAGAACATCAGAGACCAGGAGGAGTTCTGCAGCCTATTCAGATTCTAGAATGGAAATGGAAAGATATTTCCATGGATTTTATAGTGGGACTACCCAGAACAACGAATGGATATGATGCAATCTGGGTAATAGTAGACAGATTGACTAAGTCTGCCCACTTCCTAGCTATCAGGATCTCCTATTCCATGGAAGAGCTAGCTCAGTTATACCTCAAGGAGATTGTCAGACTACATGGAGTCCCTAGGACTATCATTTCGGATAGGGACAGTAGGTTCACTTCACACTTCTGGGAGTGCGTACAGACAGCACTAGGCACCAAACTGAAGTTTAGCACAACTTTCCATCCTTAGACAGATGGTCAGACAGAGAGAGTTAATCAAGTACTAGAAGATATGCTCAGAGCTTGTGCTTTAGATTTCAAGGGCAGTTGGTGCAGATACTTGTGCTTAGCGGAATTCGCTTACAACAATAGTTATCAGGCCACTATCGGCATGGCATCCTATGAGGCTTTATATGGGCGGAGGTGTAGATCTCCTATCTGCTGGTACGAGGATGGTGAGAGGCAAGAGTTAGGCCTACAGACAGATCTTATAGATGATACCACCGTAGCCATATAGCAGATCTGCCAGAGAATAGAAACAGCACAGAGCCGCCAGAAGAGCTATGCTGATACATGGCGCAGACCATTAGAGTTTGAAGTTGGGGATACAGTGTTCCTCAGAGTGGCTCCCATGAAGGGAGTAATGCGTTTTGGGAAGAAGGGCTAGCTAAGTCCCAGATATGTAGGGCCATACCCCATCACTAGAAGAGTTGGCAAAGTAGCTTATGAGTTGGAGCTACCTCAGGAGATGTCAGCTATCCACAATGTATTTCATGTTTCCATGCTGAAGAAGCATATCCCAAATGCCACCCAGGTGATAGAGCCACAGACAGTACAAGTTCGCGATGATCTCAGTTATGATAGTCGACCTATTCAGATAATAGATTGAGCAGTTAAGAAATTACAAAACAAGGAGGTACCATTAGTTAAAGTCATATGGCAAAATCACAGAGTAGAAGAGGCAACATAGGAACCAGAGGACAGCATGAGGCAGAAATACACAGAGTTGTTTTAAGTTCGAGGACAAAATTTTTATAAGGTATGGGGGATTGTAACGCCCGAAAATTCTCAAACCTAATTTTAGAAATATCCTAGAATTAATTCTGAATTTATGGATATTTTTATAGAATTCTTCCATGGACAAATAAGGCAAAAATGAATAAAAATAGAATGTGCAGTAAAAAATTTTAAGTGGGGTTTGAACCCTGGACCAGTACCAACAGAAGTGAATAGACTTACCAATTAGGCTAATCTATTTTCATTGAAATAGATTAGAGGGAAATATGGATAAGGTAAAGTTAGTTAAATTTTTCCATAAGTATAAAAGGTAAACTTAGGGTTTTTATATTCATTCTTTTCCCTCACATCTTCTCACCACCGACACCCTCTCTCCCTCACGCTATTTTTCTTCCTCATCTCCTCTTCACTTGCCGCCCAAGACAATGGGGAAGCAAAGGAAAGTCTCAAGAGGCCCTATTCTCTATGGGGACCCTCGTAGACGCGAGGAGTGTTAGTAATATGAGAGAAGTGTCCTAAGGCAATTGCCTTATGATTGTAAACATTTATTTTAATAACTGAATATTCACTATTTGAGTATACATGTCTATGTATTTGATTGGGATCTTAAACTCATTTACAGAATGTCCACAATACAATTCACAGCATGAGAGAATTTGTGATGAATTCACAACTAGTGATTATCTCTATATGTGCAATTGTGAAGTATTGAAATTGTCCCTAGTCGATGAATTGATAAATAAGGACACTATCAATTCTGTTGAGACTAGCATGGGTTATTCTCGAATCAGCTGATTCTCACTGGCTGGTGACATTGGGATGTCTGGAGATAAACATGAATGCTAGTTAAGGGAACTAGTTCATTGGAGTGACTGGCTGTAAAACTTCACATGGTAGTCTACATATAGACATGTCAGTCAAGTTCTTACTGCAGCTTAAGTGCGATGTTCCTTTGACTTGTGGTGTTCAAGTCATCTTGGTCATGGAGACTTATACTTTAACATCTTAAGCAAGCATCTCCAAGGAGGTGTGGACCCAGGATGGTTGGGTATAAGCCGAAGTGCCCGAAGATGTTTGAACAACCTACAAAGGATTCACCACTCCTTGCGAGGAGATGTATACCCAAGGCCTATCGTTGGATTGTTACTCAAAGCCTCTGGCCAGAGCATGACATGTTCATAGTATGAGTCTCTTAAATACATGAGAGTAATTAGAATCCAAAGGACGAGAGAACGTTACTTGGGCTAGGTGTGACGTAGTCAGCCTAGTGGGGACTGACATACATAGACCATGTCCTGAACCAAGTGGGTATAAGATGGTGAAGGGAATGAGGCACGATTCATTAGAGCTGCTGAAGGGTTTCAGAATAATTTCTGAGGTCAACCGTTGATCTTTCGATTAATTGGGGATCATGATGTACTACTAGGTGCCACTCATGATCGTTCTATAATTTATGAATTATAGACGGCAAACATAAATCGAAAGCCTATTTAGTCACACGCACTACGAGTAATCCGAGGGATTTAAAATGAGTTGAAAATTGAATTTTCCAATCAAGAGAAATAAGTCGAATCTGAATTTATCAGAGGCGCATCGGAAGCTTAAAATGGCTAAGTCTTTTGAAGGCTTATTGGACGAATTAAATGAGTTTAATTCGCAAGGGTTTGGCTTGGTGTGGCCGGCCAAAGATGGTGCCCACCCTCTTTGGTTTGGCCGGCCACAATAAAGGAGGGAAACCAATTTATTTGGTTTAAATTATAAAATAAATCAAGTGCGATTTGTTTTATAAAATTATGTATAAATAAATTTATATAAAGAAATTTATATAAAGAGATTTATTTTCATGGAAATTAAAATAAACCTTGGATTGGTTTATTTTATTTTATAAAATCAATTATGAATTGATTTTTCCATGATAAGAAAAATTTATATAATAAATTTATTCTTTTTATGGAAATTAAAATGAAGCATGGATTGGTTTATTTTATATTATAAAATCAATTATGAATTGATTTTTCCATGATAAGAAAAATTTATATAATAAATTTATTTTTTTTATGGAAATTAAAATGAACCATGGATTGGTTTAGTTTATTTTATAAAATCAATTATGAATTGATTTTTCCATGATGAGAAAAATTTATATAATAAATTTATTCTTTTTATGGAAATTAAAATAGACCATGGATTGGTTTATTTTATTTTATAAAATCAATTATGAATTGATTTTTCCATGATAAGAAAATTTTATATAATAAATTTTTGTGAAAATTTATTCCATAATAAAAGTGGAGATGTGTTTGTTTTATTATAAAGTTAGTTATAATAAAACATGCCATAACGGAATAATTCATAAGAAAATTTATAAGATAAATTTCTTATGAAAATTTATTTCGTTAAAGGGGAGACTTGGTAATGGAGAGGCTACTATATATAGGCAAGGCTTGGAAATTAATTCAAGAGATCAAGTAGTAAGCCCTCTCTCTCTCTCCTTCTCTCCCTCTACCTCCTCTAGGGCCGGCGCCCGTATCTCCTCTAGGGCCGGCGCCCCTACCACCCTCTAGGGCCGACGCCCCCTTCAAGTTGCCGTGAGCCATCTCCACCAAGAAGGTGCCGAAGAAGAAGAAGAAGCGGGTCGCATCTCCTTCCTCTCCCCGGAATCTTGATTCCGTTACTTGGTGGTTAGTTTCCATATCTCACTCTTGATATTCTTGTCGTGCCTTTGGAGAATCTAGTAGTTCTCGTCGGCACAAAACTCGTGGCTTTGTGAAGTCATCCCGAAGAGAACTCAGCGTGGACGCGAATAGAGGCGGAGCTTCCAAGGGACGCTACGGTTGGATATCGTCCCTTACTTCGAGTTACATGAGGTATCGAGTAAATTAGTTTACTTTCTGTAAAATTTTAATTTATGATCATGTCCACACATCATAAGGTTGCATGCTAGATACGTGGTTAAAAATAATTTGAGAAATTATTTATGCTAATTCTTCTGCTGCACGTAATTATTTTTTAAAATTACGAACCCATATCCTTGTCAACATGCACCCGGTCCCAACAGTGGTATCAGAGTCGGTTAGTGTTCGACATAATCATATCATTGTTTTATGGAAAACTTTGTCATGATCTCAAGTTTTGAAAATTTTCCAATTATGGAAACTTTCCAATTATTATAAATTTTAGATTTAAAAATTTCAAAGTTTGGAAATCCTCATGAAATTTCGCAAACTTTTGAAATATCCTAGTTTCTGAAATTTTATGATAATTGTGAAAACTTCCCATTTTTGGAGATTTTCTAAATTTGGAAATTTCTTATTTTGGAAATTTTCCAATTTTGGAAATATCGAAGTATTCTTAATACCAGAAACTTACAATTATTCTGAAAACCTATTCTAAAATCTCACAATTTTGGGCACTTTCTTTCAAGAAAGTCTAGACAAATTTATGGATTATTAATTGACAATTAAATTCGAATTGGTTTTAAATTATTAACAAAATTCTTTATTTTGGATTGAGCCTCGGGGAGCCGTCCAATTTAAAGTTAGTTGTTGTAATTTAATTTCCTATTTTGAATAAAATTGTCATGTTTAATTTGGTTACGCCTCGGGGAGCGGACCAAATTAGATTTACAACAAATTTCTTTTTTTTGGGTATCTGAGCCTCGGGGAGCCACCCAAAGAAAATAATTTGTTGAAATTAATAAATCCATAAATAAAATATGTAATCAAATCTTGGAAATTTTGAGGTGATTCTCAAACGATAATTTCCTTATTTGATTTAAGAGGTGATGCTCTTACATATTGTTGTCTCCAAAATTAATTAGGAAAATGGTTTCCTATAGAGTTTTCTTAAATAAGATTTTCATGAAAATAATATGTGGTTGAATTAAGGGAATCTGTCTCTTAATTTAATAAGATTTGATTTAGAGAAATCAAAGTCTTAAACATATTATTTCCGAAATTGATTATGACAATTTAGGAAATTGTTTCCCAAAACAATTCCTTGAATAAAGTATGAAATTAGAATTAGGAAATCCGGTTCCTAATTAAATTAATGAGACTTGATAAATTAAGTCACATACATACTTTATTAAGGAAATCGTTAGTACATGACATAATTATATGTCATGAATGTGCTTAGAAAAGAAAGGATGAGACCCAAAACCCCTTACAAAATATTAAGGCCAACACCTTCCATTAATATGGTTAGAACCGGAGTTTTGTTTCTCGTTTGGGTTGATGGACACATCCATGCCCGGCTTGAACCTCAACATGTTCAAACCATGGAATTAGTTTATGATTAATATAGTTGGAGTCAGAGGTCAATCCTTAGTTTTGGTTGTTGGACACATCCAAGCCTGACTAAACGGTTGAATGAGCTCCAACCATATTAAAACTATTTCTTGATTAATGGGTCAGCCTTAAGCTTGGAGCATCGATTTGTTGTGCCACAGCCAAGGTCGATGTAAAGAGAGGTGCAGTTGGGTGCTATGTATAATGTTACATACTTGTTAATGAGTTAACAACCCAATGATTTATGCAAACATTCAATTAGTTGATAGCATAAAGTGATAGTTACATATATGTGATGTGTAATCGGTATAATTACCTACCTTCATAGCTAAGAATAACTTGATGGCCACAGCCATGGTTGTTCTTATCTATGGTTGGATATCAACCTATTTGGAGATGCTCCTACGATCTCCCGAATTGATAAAAAGGGTTATTCAATTCGAAAAATAAATAGGATTTAATTAATGTATATTGATGCATTCTTTATCATTCTTCTCACATAAGCTCAATTTGTATTTCTAGGATAATCACTCGATCATGTCTTCTCTGAATTTGCGTTCCATTTTGGACACCAATAAGTTAACTAAGGACAAAAGGATTGAAAAGGCACCAAAAGGCACTTGCCATCACTGTGGCAAGGAGGGCCACTGGCGAAGAAACTGCAAGGTTTATCTTGAGTCCTTGAAGAAGAAGGCATCCGATGCCCCATCCTCTTCAGGCATCTTCGTTATTGAATGTCACTCTATTTCCTCAAACACCTGGGTACTTGATACTGGGTGTAGCTCACATATATGTAATGACATACAGGGCTAAGGAATAGAAGAAGACTCGTCAAGGGAGAAGCGAATTTGCGAGTTGGAAATGGAGCAAAGATTGCTGCTATTGCCATCGGAACATATTTGCTAAAGCTCCCTACTGGACGTGTCTTAGAATTGGATAATTGTTATTTTGTTCCTTCATTAATAAAGAACATTGTATCTATTTCATGTTTGAATGAAAAGGGTTATCATTTAACTTTTAGTAACAATTGTTGTTACATAACTTTAAATGGCGTTCTTTATGGGACTGGAACTTTGTGCAATGGTATCTACACGTTAGATTTATCCGGTGACGTTTTCAATATCGAAGTTAGCAACAAACGTGCTCGAATAGATAATCGAATAAACTCCTACACGTGGCATTGTCGTCTTGGCCATGTAAGTAAGAAACGCATGACCAAATTACACCGATGTGGAATTTTGGAATCATTTAAACCCGGTTCATTTGATACATGCGAATCATGCTTAAAAGGCAAGATGGCCAAATTACCCTTTTCCGGAAAAGGTAATCCAGTGGGAGAATTGCTTGGTCTAATACATACTGATGTATGTGGACCAATGTCAACTCTTGCACAAGGAGGCTATAGCTACTTCATTACCTTTATCGATGATCACTCACGATTCGGGTATGTGTTCTTGATGAAACACAAATCTGAAGCTTTTGAGAAATTCAAAGAGTTCAGAAATGAAGTAGAGAAACAGCTTGGCAAAAGTATTAAGATACTTCGATCCGATCGGGGTGGTGAATACTTAAGTCAAGAGTTTCAAGATTATCTTAGGGACAATGGGATATTGTCTCAATGGACTCCGCCGTATACACCACAGCATAATGGTGTATCTGAGAGGCGCAACCGAACCTTGATGGACATGGTTAGGTCTATGATGAATCATGCAACTCTTCCAAAATCCTTTTGGGGCTATGCACTTAAGACAGCTGTTTACTTGCTAAACAGAGTCCCGACCAAGGTAGTCTCTACTACTCCATCGGAGACATGGAATGGTAAGAAACCTCACTTAACTCACCTTAAGATATGGGGTTGTCCTGCTTATGTGAAGCGGACTGTATCAGACAAATTGAATGCTAAGTCTGATAAATGTCTATTTATTGGATACCCTAAGGAAACAAAGGGTTACCAATTCTATCATCCCTTGGAACAAAGGTGTTTGTTTCAAGGCATGCTGTATTTCTGGAAAAAGAATTTCTTTTACAAGAAAACAGTGGGAGTGGCATTGAACTTGATGAAGTTCAAGAAACTCCAATAGACATTACAAAGACACCTAGTCTAGTCCCACAACCAATAACTCATAATGATGAGCTATCAGTTGAACCTAAAACTACACCACCTCTTCGTAGGTCTGATAGGACACGCAATATTCCAGAGAGATACGAATTTCTCATAAGTGAATCGAACGACGTGTTACTCATAAGCGATGACGAACCTATCAGTTATGAAGATGTTCTGAAAAGTTCAGAAAGGGACAAATGGCTTGAAGCCATGAAGTCGGAAATGGATTCCATGTACGAAAATCAAGTATGGGACTTGGTTAACCCACCTGAAGGGATTAAGCCCATAGGGTGCAAGTGGGTTTTCAAGAAGAAAACCGACATGGAAGGTAATGTTGTTACCTTTAAGGCTAGACTAGTGGCAAAAGGATATCGTCAGAAACAAGGAATTGATTATGACGAAACCTATTCGCCAGTAGCTATGCTTAAATCCATTCGGATGCTCCTAGCCATAGCAGCTCATTATGATTATGAGATATGGCAAATGGATGTGAAAACAACTTTCCTTAATGGAAACCTGCTTGAGGATGTATACATGATACAACCTGAAGGTTTCACATCGGTTGATAAAACCAAAGTATGCAAGCTTCGACGATCCATATATGGACTGAAGCAAGCATCCAGGAGCTGGAACATCCGTTTTGATGAGACAATCAAAGAGTTTGATTTCTCACAAAATCCTGACGAACCTTGTGTGTACAAGAAGGTTAGTGGGAGTGCAGTCGTATTCCTAGTATTATATGTCGATGACATATTACTTATAGGAAATGATATATCAGTCTTACAGTCAGTTAAAATTTGGTTGTCCAAAACTTTCTCCATGAAAGACCTGGGAGAAGCAACCTATATCCTTGGGATTAGAATCTATAGAGATAGATCAAAACGGTTGCTTGGTCTTTCGCAGTCTACATATATAGACCGAGTGCTAAAAAGGTTTAGCATGTCGGAATCCAAGAAATCCCATCAGGCATGGGATCAACCTTTCAAAGTCTATGTGTCCGCGCACAGAAGACGAGAGGATTTGCATGAATAAGATTCCTTATGCATCCGCGATAGGATCTATCATGTATGCTATGTTATGTACTAGGCCCGATGTATCGTATGCTCTGAGCGTCACGAGCAGATACCAGTCTGATCCAGAATGGATCATTGGGCGGCTGTCAAGACAATCCTTAAGTACTTAAGAAGAACTAAGGATGTGTTCCTAATATATGGAGAAGGAGATATGGTAATACGTGGGTATACAGATGCCAGTTTCCAGACAATAAGGATGACTCCAAATCTCAGTCTGGATACGTATTTACTTTAATGGAGGCGCAATAAGTTGGAAGAGTTCCAAACAAGACACCGTAGCAGATTCTACCACGGANTAAAAGGCAAGATGACCAAATTACCCTTTTCCAGAAAAGGTAATCCAGTAGGAGAATTGCTTGGTCTAATACATACTGATGTATATGGACAAATGTCAACTCTTGCACAAGGAGGCTATAGCTACTTCATTACCTTTATCGATGATCACTCACGATTCGGGTATGTGTTCTTGATGAAACACAAATCTGAAGTATTTGAGAAATTCAAAGAGTTTAGAAATGAAGTAGAGAAACAACTTGGCAAAAGTATTAAGATACTTCGATCCGATTGGGGTGGTGAATACTTAAGTCAAGAGTTTCAAGATTATCTTAGGGATAATGGGATATTGTCTCAATGGACTCCGCCGTATATACCACAGCATAATGGTGTATCTGAGAGGCACAACCAAACCTTGATGGACATGGTTAGGTCTATGATGAATCATGCAACTCTTCCAAAATCCTTTTGGAGCTATGCAGATAAGACAGCTGTTTACTTGCTAAACAGAGTCCCGACCAAGGTAGTCTCTACTACTCCATATGAGACATGGAATAGTAAGAAACCTCACTTAACTCACCTTAAGATATGGGGTTGTCCTGCTTATGTGAAGCGGACTGTATCAGACAAATTGGATGCTAAGTCTGATAAATGTCTATTTATTGGATACCCTAAGGAAACAAAGGGTTACCAATTCTATCATCCCTTGGAACAAGAGGTGTTTGTTTCAAGGCATGCTGTATTTCTGGAAAAAGAATTTCTTTTACAAGAAAACAGTGGGAGTGGCATTGAACTTGATGAAGTTCAAGAAACTCCAATAGACATTACAGAGACACCTAGTCTAGACCCACAACCAATAACTCATAAAGATGAGCTATCAGTTGAACCTAAAACAACACCACCTCCTCGTAGGTCTGATAGGACACACAATATTCCAGAGAGATACGGATTTATCATAAGTCAATCGAACGACGTGTTACTCATAAGCGATGACGAACCTATCAGTTATGAAGATGTTCTGAAAAGTTCAGACAGGGACAAATGTCTTGAAGCCATGAAGTCAGAAATGGATTCCATGTACGAAAATCAAGTATGGGACTTGGTTAACCCACCTGAAGGGATTAAGCCCATAGGGTCCAAGTGGGTTTTCAAGAAGAAAACTGACATGGAAGGTGATGTTGTTACCTTTAAGGCTAGACTAGTGGCAAAAGGATATCGTCATAAATAAGGAATTGATTATGATGAAACCTATTCGCCAGTAGCTATGCTTAAATCCATTCGGATGCTCCTAGCCATAGCAGCTCATTATGATTATGAGATATGACAAATGGATGTGAAAATAACTTTCCTTAATGGAAACCTGCTTGAGGATGTATACATGATACAACCTGAAGGTTTCACATCAGTTGATAAAACCAAAGTATGCAAGCTTCGACGATCCATATATGGACTGAAGCAAGCATCCAGGAGCTGGAACATCCGTTTTGATGAGACAATCAAAGAGTTTGATTTCTCACAAAATCTTGATGAACCTTGTGTGTACAAGAAGGTTAGTGGGAGTGCAGTCGTATTCCTAGTATTATATGTCGATGACATATTACTTATAGGAAATGATATATCAGTCTTACAGTCGGTTAAAATTTGGTTGTCCAAAACTTTCTCCATGAAAGACCTGGGAGAAGCAACCTATATCCTTGGGATTAGAATCTATAGAGATAGATCAAAATGGTTGCTTGGTCTTTCACAGTCTACATATATAGACCGAGTGCTAAAAACGTTTAGCATGTCGAAATCCAAGAAAGGTTACCTTCCCATCAGGCATGGGATCAACCTTTCAAAGTCTATGTGTCCGCGCACAGAAGACGAGAGGATTTGCATGAATAAGATTCCTTATGCATCCGCGATAGGATCTATCATGTATGCTATGTTATGTACTAGGCTCGATGTATCGTATGCTCTGAGCGTCACGAGCAGATACCAGTCTAATCCATGAATGGATCATTGGGCGGTTGTCAAGACAATCCTTAAGTACTTAAGAAGAACTAAGAATGTGTTCCTAATATATGGAAAAGGAGATATGGTAATACATGGGAATACAGATGCCAGTTTCCAGACAAATAAGGATGACTCCAAATCTCAGTCTGGATACGTATTTACTTTAAATGGAGACGCAATAAGTTGGAAGAGTTCCAAACAAGACACCGTAGCAGATTCTACCACGGAAGCAGTATGGATCAATAAGTTTGTCTCAAAACTTGGAGAGGTTCCAACCATTGATGAAGCAATACCGGTTTATTGCGATAACAATGGAGCTATTGCACAAGCAAAGGAACCAAGGTCTCATCAGCGATCCAAACATGTGCTTTGCCGCTATCATCTGATCAGAGAGATTATAAGTAGGAATGATATACAAATTGAGAAAATTCCCACTGAAAGGAATTTAGCGGATCCTTTAACTAAGGCCTTGCCTCAAAGTAAGTTTGAGGGTCATGTTAGAGCATGTGGTATTGGATAGCGTAGCGATTGGCAATAGGCCAAGTGGGAGTTTGTTAGTAATATGAGAGAAGTGTCCTAAGGCAATCGCCTTATGATTGTAAACATTTATTTTAATAAATGAATATTCACTATTTGAGTATACATGTCTATGTATTTGATTGGGATCTTAAACTCATTTACTGAATGTCCACAATACAATTCACAGCATAAGAGAATTTGTGATGAATTCACAACTAGTGATTATCTCTACATGTGCAATTGTGAAGTATTGAAATTGTCCCTAGTCGATGAATTGATAAATAAGGATACTATCAATTCTGTTGAGACTAGCATGGGTTATTCTCTAATCAGCTGATTCTCACTGGCTAGTGACATTGGGATGTCCGGAGATAAACATGAATGCTAGTTAAGGGAACTAGTTCATTGGAGTGACTGGCTGTAAAACATCACATGGTACTCTACATATAGACATGTCAGTGAAGTTCTTACTGTAGCTTAAGTGCGATGTTCCTTTGACTTGCGGTATTCAAGTCATCTTGGTCATGGAGACTTATACTTTAACATCTTAAGCAAGCATCTCCAAGGAGGTGTGGACCCAGGATGGTTGGGTATAAGCCGAAGTGCCCGAAGATGTTTGAACAACCTACTAAGGATTCACCACTCCTTGCGAGGAGGTGTAGTTATTCCGCAATATATTATGTGAACCATGTATGAACTTAATTAGACTTGTATTCATGGTGCCTAGTATGCTTGAAGTAGTTTACTTACCTGACTTAATATTGGATTTGTGAATGCTTGAATGTCATGAGTCATTTACTTGTGATAGGGTAATTTAGACCCATGTTTACGCTTTAGGAGTAAGAACTTGATACTTTTGATCTACATGCTAAATACTTAACATATGCTTGTTCTAAGATTAATGCACCATATGGAACGACATGTAGTAGCTAAGGATGCCTTTAGATAGGAATACTGAATAGTTTCAATAAGCAGTTGATACGAACTTGGCACATTCATGTTATACTTCTACATGTCGTGTTTGTGATTTCTAAGTTGCTATACATGCTAGAAACCCTCCAAAAACATGTAATAAATGCCCTAGAATAGTTGTGGAACTTTATTTATGTCATTCTGCTTGTTAGATATGATTTTGGTACATTGTGGCTCAAGTTTGATAAATTCTAGAAATCTGAAAACTGGAATTTCAGAACTACCAGTCAACTGGGAAAACACCAGTCGACTGGTATCGAGCACAGAACGATTTTGTGGCCCGACCAATCGACTGGCATATAGCAGTCGACTGGTACCGTGTAAAATAGAAGTGATATAGAGCAGCTGGTTAGTGCTTTAGTCAAGAAATGTAGAGGTTGGGGGATCGAATCCTGCCAAGATAATAAAATAAATGTTTTGCTTTATTTTGGACAAATTAGTACTTTCAGCATGTTTATGAATTGTTAGTTCAGTAAATAGCGAAATAAGAATTTTCAAAATTCTCCCAGTTCGATTAGAATTATTAGAAATCACTAATTAATCAGCCAGCCAGTTAGTTAGTAGTGATCCGCCTTAAAGCATAGTACCAGAAGGCGGGTTGTTACACCTCAGCAGTTAGGACAATGCCCAGCTCTCTTTTCCAATCTATGTAATTAGGGCCCGTATGTTTGTTTTCCCTTAGTATTGTAGCTAGTGGGTTCAAAGCCATTTTGAAAATAACTTGAGAATCACAACTTTAGATTTAAAAAAATATTGATTCCTCAAAACAATAAATTTGAAATCAACCAACACCTCAAAATACCGAGAATTTTGCATGCCACTAAAGCGTGGACGTATACGACTTCTACATTTGTAAGAGGAGGTTTTACCCATTAAATATATTATCTTGTCAACCTAATTTTTTGACAAATAAAATTAATAGTTGATCCTCTTCAGCCCTACAAATAATAGAAGTGACTCCGATGGGGAGGATTCTATTATTTGCATCTAAGTGTTTACCGTTACACGATACTAAGAAAATTATCTCAGATTATGTGTCGTCCGATGGGCAAAATCACACGCTCCTAAATAATTTTCTATAATCATGTCTGACCTAGTGATCCGCAGAACAAGCCCATCTGATGGGGAGGAAGACACTCAAAGCCGACGCGCAGGCTTGTTCGCATGACTTGTCAAATTAGTAATGGAGGTCACGGGACCCTTAGGGTCCCTCTCCCACTTAGTTATTTATAATGAGGAATTTTCATGCACACACGACAAGCACATAAACTAAAACAATAAATAAGAAAAATTCTAAATTTTTTCAACTATCAAGGCTTTAGTCACCAATGCGCCTCCAGTCGTGTCGCCACCTCGTCCGCTCCTCCCTTCACCATGCGTAAGCCACCATTGAAGGGATCTCCGAGCCGAGATGATAAGCTATTTATTTACATCCATCGATCCTATACTCCACAAAGGAGTGTATGTTGGTGCAAGTTGCATCAATGATGTTCTCCTTTATGTGTTTTAATGTTTGACAATGTACTTAAGTCAGTAATATATTGAACAGACAAAGGGGATCGAAGGAGAAGTAACCTAAGCCTGAGAAAAGTCCTAGTTAAGCTAGGCATGGAAACCCTAAGATCTAGCGAAGGGCCGCTAGGCTCTGGCGAAGGGCTGCCAGAAAGAAAAGACCTAGCGAAGGGCTGCTAGGCACCTGACGAAGGGTTGTCAGGAAAATAAGTCCTAGCGAAGGGCTGCTAGGCACCTGACGAAGGGCTGTCAGGGGAACAAGTCCTAGCAAAGGGCTGCTAGGCACCTGACGAAGGGCTGTCAGGGAAACAAGACCTAGCGAAGGGTTGCTAGGCACCAAGCGAAGGGATGCTTGGTATCCAAGACCTAGCGAAGGGCGGCTAGGCAAAAGTCCACCCGAAGGACCGGGCGGCAACCGTCTCCTGAAAGGAGTAGGTGAAAGGCGCTTTCTCGGGGGTAAGAGTTTGCGTCGGTTCGACCTAGGATTGCGTGCCAATCCGAAGTCCGAACCAAGTTCGTAAGATTAATATTTCATGTATACTTTCTTTGCATATATATATCTTGCAGGTACCAAGAGAAGAAGACAAAGCAAGCAAATGGAGAAGGCTGAAAACCAGCAGCCAGGGCGCCCCCAGCCAGTGCAGAAGATGTGCACTTGTGTGTGTGTGCAAAACAGGTGTCCGTGAGGGCGCCCGGAAGGTCCGGGGCGCCCCCAGGTAGTACTAAACATGCAGTTTCGTGATGCAGTCAAAACAGGTGTCAACCGGGGCGCCTGGAGCGTCCGGGGCGCCCCCAGGCAGTACTAATACATGCAGCAAACGTGTGTTTGCAGAACAGGTGTCAACCGGGGCGCCCGGAGCGTCCGGGGCGCCCTAATTAGTAGATGTTTTGCTGTTTCGAAGCCAGAACACAGGATAAGCCCTCAAGGGGGTGCCCGGGTCATCCGGGGCTCCCTGGTCAAAGTTCTTATCACCTACGGCGAGGTAGGCGCGAGGATAAGAGTTGACCGGGTTTTTCGGGGTGCCCCCGTCGACCAGGGCGCCCCCAGGAGGGCTATAAAAGGGGCTTCGACCCCTCTTCTTCGAACACACTTCCTAACTACGATTCTATTCATTCCGACCGATGACTACGCGCTAAAGACGAGGTTCTACGACCGGGAGGCTCCAGGAGGAAGTGCGCGGCACTTCGGAGGTCCAGATCGGCCGAGCTTCACTTTTTGTGTTCGGTTTGCTTTTAAAGTTACTATACTTATTTTTCAATACTTGTCTTTGTAACTTCTACACTGTAAGACGGGTTTCTCCGCCTCCGAAAATTTCGGAAAGGAGACTATTAGTGGACTCAACGCCGAGTACATAGGCCTTGGACGTACTGACCCTGGGGGGTTGGGAACCAAGTAAATAAACCTGCTGTGTCCCCTGTTTTGTTTTCTTTTGCTTTACTCTTATGTTTCCGCTGCACTAACGCTCTGAGTCCAGAAGTCTTACGAAAGTCTTACGAAGTTTTTGACGGTCGATATTCACCCCCCCTCTATCGACGGCACCGGTCCTACAGTGTACATAAAATCTAGATCGAATGTAAATAAAGGCGCGGCTAAACACGTGTCGTATTTAATTACAAAAATTAAATAATAATTTAGCCTCGTCAACCCCGAGGATTCAAATAATTACAACCATGCACAACCAATCACATACACATATTATTTAAGCCATAATAGTTGGAATCTCATGCCTGCAACCAAAGAGTTAGCCTACGCACATCCTACTATTATGCAGCAAAAATAAAATACATGATAAAGTGCATAATATAACTGAATCCTAAACACACAAAATCGGAAACCTCAGCTTTGATACCAATTGTTGGATAGCTTGGCGGGTTTCCAAAATGAATACCGGGTCGTCCATAGGAAACCTCTCCATATCCACGGATTAAAAAAAAAAATAATCCGAATGGAGACCTATCTCCCAAATGATCGTCTCGTCGCCGTACTATTTGATTCGAGTTACAACGTGGCCAAACATGATGTTCAAGCCTTGTAACTCGCCTAACCAACTAGTCGCAGAAAAGACGACGAGCGGATCGCCGATTTTTGTGTTTATTATCGGGGTCCAAAATAATTAATTATCAACATTAATTAACAAATAATTAATAACAAGATAATTAATTAAAACCACATGAAATGATAGAAATCAAAGGAGCCATGAGAGAAAATATACCTCTCGTTACCTTACAAGCTTATATTGTATGATCCTACCCTCTTGGACATCATGTGGGCGACGATCTACCGCGAACCGAAGTCACCAAGGCCTCCAACACCTCTCTCAAAAGTTGCACTACAAACCCTAGCAGCTAGGGTTGCCATCGGCCAACCTTTGCTCCTCCTTGATGATCGTCGACCACCAAGCTCAAGAGGACTAGAGGTAGGAGTAGATGAGGAAGATGAAGAAGAAGTGGAAGAAGCCTTCTCCTTCACCTCAACCCTAGGCGCCGCCAGTTACCACTCCTTCTTCTTCCTCTTTCCGCCGCCAGCCGGAAATCCACCTCCATGGTGGCGCCGACCACTTCTCCACTTTGAAGGTCTCACACGCCTACAAGGAACTGAGAGAAGATCGCTCTTCTTCTTCCTTGTCCCAGCCGTGCACTTCAATGAAAAGAAAAGAAAGAAGAAGCTTCTCTCCTCCTTGTGTTGCCTCCCAAGCCAATGAAGGAGACGGTCGAACCCTAGGAGAGAGAAGGGAGGAGAAAACCCCAAGCCTTTGGTTGATTCAATATCCTTGGTCTCATGACTCCATGGGTGTATATATAGGGCTACAATAGGGATCATGAGAAGGAGTTGGGTCTTGACCACCTAATGGATCAAGGCTCGATCCATTAATAAAGAAACATTCCACTAAAGGCTATTCATTGAAGTACTGACCAACCCCCATATTTACATATGGGATCCACCTATTATGAGTATAATTACTTCCCGTATTTAAGATATCGAATGCCTATTGATTAATATAAATTACTGACAATTTTAATTTTATCAACATCTAACTCCTTGATTTGTACCACTCATCCTTATCATCGTGTTGGACCAAGGCCACCTGCAGGATTTGACATGATTAACTTTATGAGCTCATCAAGGGGGATCATCATCTTGAGTCACCAGGACACGATTTTCATCTATAATAAACAGCACACCGTGTAAATAATATTATTTCTTAACTTAGCAGGTCTATCAATTTAACAGAATAAATCTCCCCCATTGGTAAATCAAAGAAATAAATATTAAGTACATGTGTCCGTTATTATATCGGGATTCAGAGCATGTAGTCCATAATATACTGATGTCCGATCCAATTATAAAGTCAGTATAAATTGGATCATCTCTATGTCAGTCCTGCTTAATGCACATAAAGTGCACTAGTGTAATTCTAAGGTCAAGATAAACCAACACCAAATTACACTACAACCATCCCGATGATTTGTCCAACTCCATCTTGGTTGTGAGCCTCTACTTATACTCTACAAGAAACTGATATCATGATCTTCCATGCGACACCACACACCATATTTTCTATAGTGTAAAGTATTAAACATTTTGCACATACTAATATAAACATGCAACCTGTGATTTTGTGATTCTCTTTCAAAATGTAGGTGTCTTATACAAAAGCAAGGCTTTCAGTATACATCCCAAAATGTAGGTGTCTTATACAAAAGCAATACTCCTCAATGGACGCCTTCAAGTCTCTGTATAAAGACCCTGCAAATTTTTAGAGTCACTTCAAGGAGACAGGTATTAGAGTTATGACCATTATATTTATCCTAGGATTTAGTGGAATATCCAGAATCGTTGTAAATGATTCTTATCTTCCAGGAAAGCAGATATCTTTTGTGAAGGTAGATATTTTTCTTATCTTTCTGCTCC
This sequence comes from Boesenbergia rotunda, assembly GCA_024364735.1. Lineage (NCBI taxonomy): Eukaryota > Viridiplantae > Streptophyta > Magnoliopsida > Zingiberales > Zingiberaceae > Boesenbergia > Boesenbergia rotunda. The sequence continues at coordinate 204,575 of JAGFNQ010001962.1, read as the reverse complement.
GTTTCGTCCAGATTATTAGTCCAACTTGACAATAAGCTTGGCAGTTAAACAAATTCGGCTTTGTTACCTACAGCCGAATAGTTATGCAAGATGTCCAGTTTAACAATGAATATTTAGCTCTGCTTGGCATATAAGCTCAACCATACAACCAGGAAAATTATCCAGCTTGGCAAGACATTAAATTGCTTGGAATTATTTGGCAAGCTTGTCGGGAGTAAGCAGCTCAGGCAACACCATTAAACGAGTAGCTCGGCAATCTTCTTCAAGAATAAGCGCAGAACCTTCAGTTTGCTCTGGTGCAGACAAGTAGACAATCAACGTTTCTCCTTCCAGCGACATATATAGGATGGGGAGTTCAGAGAGATCTGCTTTTAAATATGTAAAAGCATTGTCGCTTTGATCATCCCATTTGAATTTGATAGTTTTCTTTAGAATTTTGAAGAATGGTAAAGTTCTGTCAGCAGATCTGGAGATGAACCAGAATAGAGTTGTAATTCTTCCATTAAGCCGTTGTACGTCTTTGAAATTGCGAGAGGATGACATGTTGAGGATAGCTTGCATTTTCTCACAATTAGCTTCAATTTCTCTCTCTGTCACCATGTACCCGAGGAACTAACCACTTTTCACCCCAAACAAAATTTTAATGGGACTTAGTTTCAGTCCATTGGCCCTCAAGGTAGCCCCCCAACGGCGATACGGATCTTCAATTTCGATTGTGAGAGACCGATAATCTTGGGATTTCGGCCTGCATCGGAGCTGCTCGTTGAGAGGTTGTTTATTCGATCTAACTCCTCTGCGTTAAAATGATGGGTTGTCCCTCTGAATCTGCCATTATGGTGTTCCTTCTGGTGCTTTAATGTATTCCCACAGGCGGCACCAATCTTGTTCCAGAAGCGAACGACGGGGATGGCGAATCACCAAAGCGCAGCCCACGACGATGATGACTGGGAGAGGATGTCGATGCCTGCGAGATTAACATGACCGGAAGATTTTTCGGTGGAGCCCTCTCTGACGCTCAAGTCAAAAATCTCTCTTTTTAGTAGAACAACGAGAAATCAAAGTACTATAATTCGGGAAAGCTTACCCCCTTTACCTATGTGTCGAGACATCTTATATACCTGATGACATTCTCACATGTGTCCTCACGTTCTCCTCCACGTTCCTTAATTATCGGTTACTTGATAGTTGTTCTCTTCTGGTAACGGTCACTGTGATTATTAAGAGCTTAATTATCATACATTGTGAATAATAATTAACTGATGACTTTTCTGTTATGGAAGTAGGAGCAGATACTTGAAGCCTGACTTTCTTATCCCTACGTTGATCATTGGGCTCCACTCTCCTGAGTCAGTCTCAGAGTTTTATCTCCCGAGTTGACCTTGGGGTCTTCTTCCGTTCTCCCGAGATAGTCTCAAGAGCTCGATTCCTGGTCTGACCTCGGGGGTTTTCTTTTGTTCTCCCGAGATAGTCTCGGGAGCTTAATTCTCAACTTGATCTCAGGGCACTGGTTCGGTGGGCCCTATCATGTAGCATTCCCGTGCCACGTGTCCATCCTGGGTTGCTCATCCCTATCATAGATAATTTTGAAATTAAAAATATTTCACAAGGTTTTTAAAGGCAAGTTTAAGAAAAAAGAAATTTCAGAATGATTAAAAGCATATTTTTGAAACGGTGGAGGAAAAAAAAAAGTCAAGAAGATCATCTTTAACAAATATTATTCGATTTAAAATTTATAATATTGACGATGAATAACCGTCTAAATATTAATTCTGGAGTCCAATGAATTTTAAAATTGAAAATGACTAACTTTTAAAAATAATATTTTTATAGGTAATTCATCTATTTTCTTATAAAAAAATCTAACATTTGTTATTAGTTGATTATCAATTATGGATTGATGAGATTAGTATTATTAATTATGTGTAAATTTTAAGTTAAATTTCGTTTTAGTTAAGTATAGTTTATATTAAGAATTAAATTTAAATTCAAGTTAGTTTAATTAAGTTTGATTTAGGATTGAATATTTGAATTAATACAATTAATTTTTTATGTTGATTCAATTGGATTAATTAAATGAATTTTAGTTTAATTAAAATTAGATTTATTAAATTTTGAATTAACTATGTTAGATTTAAATTAGTTAGGTTTAGATTATTTAAGTTAATTAATTAGTTTTTGGTTAATTAATTAAATTTGATTAATTAATGAGTTATTATTTTTTGTGAGTTTAAGTTGAATTATTCCAATTAAGTAGTGTTAATTGGATTATTGTTTTAATTCATTTAATTAATGACTTAGATCGATTAAATAGATTTAATTAGATTAATTGTCTTATATTCAATTAAGTTAATTTGATTAATTATGTTAAGTTGAGTTAAGTTAAATTGATTTTATTAAATTTGAATAAATTAAGTTGATTTTATTAATGAGATATGTAGTTTTCAAGTCCCAAACTAGACACTAATTATCGATGATACCAAACTTTTGAAAAGACTTCTATAGTCTCACAGTTGGTCGCTTTTCTTTTCTTTTAGTCCTAAATTTTAAAAGTAACAATTTTAGTATCATGCAATAGGAGGCGTCTCAAGTCCTTTTTTTAAAAAAAAATTATAATTGAATGTTATAACCCAATTGGGAAGGTGAATCCTAGGAATTTTTAATTTTTAATTTTTTTAGCTTGAACACTATAACCCAATTGGAAAGGTGTTCCCTAAGGGGTTTTAATTTTAATTTTAATTTTTAACTTGAACACCATAACCTAATTGGGAATGTGAACCATAAGAGTTTTTGCTTTTTAATTTTTTTTAGCTTAGACACTATAATCCAATTGGGAAGGTAAACCATATACTAAGATAAAAATAAAGTATTAACTTTGGGATTAAAAAAGTCTTTTCAAAAGTTTAAGTATTAGAATCACCAATTTAGTATCAAGTTTGATACCCAAAATACATTTTCCTCTTTTATTGATTTTAAATAAATCTAAATTGATTTTATTAAGTTTAAAATAATTAGGTTAAATAGATTGATGTTGTTAATTTAAATAAATTAAATTAAATTAAATTTATTTTATTAAGTTTAAATAAATTAAGTTAAATTGATTAATTTTATTGAACTAATCTGATTAATTTTAATTAAGTTATTTATATTTTATTTTTAATTAAGATAATTTTTGATAAATGATGTTTTAAGTTTTAATTAATTAGAGTTAAATTGAATTGAATTAATTTGGGTTAATTTCGTGTCTAATTATTTGACTTAACGCTTAAAATTGGATTGTTGATTTTTGTTAAGCTAGATTTTAATTTATTTAGATAATATTCGATTAAACATATGCCCATCTCAAAGTGGCATCTCTTAAATTTTGTGAGATGATTATTCATTTTATCTTTGTTAAGTTAGTTTGAATTCTAATGATTAATTTACATTTGAGATAGATTCAATTTTAACAATCAGTTAGTTTAGCTTTCATGTTATTGTGAGACACAGGGGTCTTCTTGAGTATTGAAGTAATGATTATTTCAAGATAAAATTTTTTAAAGAAATTATATACTTATCTTTCTTCTTGAGAAATCCTAATCTAACTATTCTAGAATGTGACGAGGTAGTTTCGGTTAGTTCCACTTAGCTAAGTACACTAAATAGGATACGTCTTATCCTACTTGACTCTCTATAATAAAACTTCCTAATGTACTATCAACTTGTCCCACCCTGGTACTAGATTGTGCAAGTGTCAAATATACCTAAGTATTTATCTAATCATTCTAAATTAAGCAGAAAACAGAATAATTATGCAAATTAAAGAATTAAATCAATCAAGCATACCCATGCATGGACTTAGTTTTAAGCATTTTGATTTACAATTGACAAATTGGATTTTACCTGAGTTTTAGCCTTTGTATTAAGTTCGGATCAATTGTATATGACCCTTTATTTTTCAGCTTTCATATGAAGATATTTGGAAATCGTAGTGAACCATTCCAATGATTTTTCAAGTTCTTCGATTTAAATTTTCAAAGTGGATTTTTCTTCCTCAAGTTGTTGGATTGGTTCAATCAAACAACATGAGTTAGTTTCCTCCTCAATGATTTTTGACTTGTTTTGGAGTAACATGACATGGACATTGGACGTGGCTAATTTATGAGTTAATTAAGAAATCAAACTATATAGTTTTTCAACTGAAGTAGGACTTATAGTGGGGTCGAAACCATCTGGACGTGATATAGATCCGTGGCTTGACTCGGACTCAGCTTCGGATTCGGTCTCGAACTGGTAGTGACAATAATCTTCCGACTCGTCCAAGGACTCCGAACACATTGCTTTTAGGGTCTTTCATTGGATCACCCTCTTTCTCTTAGTATTTTTTGAATTAGATTGACTAGTTCGGAGGAGATTTCCTTGTCGTCTTCTGAATTTGATTCGTCTTTGGATTCGGGTTTGATACTAGGCTTGGGCTTTGACTCCTTAGTTTTGGATTTTCTTGCAAGCTAGGTGTTGGGGTGTGTAGCAAAAAACAAACTAAAATGCAATGAAAAGTGATCCCTTCAGAGATCCATGCGAATGCAGGACTACTATTGCAATTACTCTAACAAATAGTATTGTTATCATTGATTTATGAACAACTCTCAAAAGACTACTAGTCTGACTGATCATAGTGTGATTAGAGTGTCCACGCCTCTATGGTATCCATGCAAGCACATTCTTCATTTGTCCCATGAACTCAAAAAATTGGAGAGTCACAGAAAAACTCAACCCTTCTTCTCATGAAAATAGGGCATCTTATGCACCTCCGCTCTTGAGAAGTTAACCAGTATTAAGCATTCACTTTTTCATCTTCATGAGAAGTTGGAGAGTCAATCCTTTACCTTCTCTAGAATATCTTCAGTTTGCAACCCTTTACCTTCACTAGAAGTTAGAGAGTCTTCAACCATTTATCTTCTCCGAAAGTTGGAGAGTCTTGCTAGTGGTGGTATTTAAGGTGGCGATCAAAAAGTAAACTTAACTATTAGAGTTTCTTGTAGTGGGCTTAAGCTTAAGGTTTGAAACCACAAAATAAATTAATCTCTAAATCAACATGCTCTCTGTGTGTGATCCATTAGGTTCTCGTAATGTTGACAATATTTCTAAAGTAATGTAGATACACAAATAATGAGTGACATCTAGCAATACATCATTGCTACTTAAGTGACAAGAATGTGGAGATCCGACCTAACCTATCTGTGACAATTATCTCATATAACTCATTTCTTTTGTCTTTGATATCTAGATTGATCCTCGAGGCATAAACCATATCATCTTTTATTCAATGTATGTGTTTCTTGATCACTAAGTAAACTCACTTAACCAAATAAGCTTAGTATCTCATATTGACTTATTTGAACACGACTATGCATTTCAGTAATCCTACTCAATCAAGAGACCCACAAATATTTCTTCCATTATATAGAAGAGACAAATCCCATCTACATCACTCACATTCCTTTGCTTAACCCATTGCATACCAATGAATGACTTTATAGTCTACCTTGTTACAAATGGTGTTTGTCGATGCCAAAATACACAACTCCTTATCAAGAGAATGATAGTGACTTCAGGTCTAAGACTATTTATACTAATAGTTGTTGTTGCAGTTTACACTAATGATCAAACTCAAAATTTGATATATGACAAAAGACTTAAAGTTAGGCATATTGTTTGTCTAACCTTCGTACCAAGCGTACAGAATTAAAAGGCTCAGAATTAACACCAGGCCGAAGCCCAGGTTAGTTGAGACCTGACATGAAGTCCAGTTTGGTTTGTGGGGCCTAACAATTGGCTGAAGTCCAGGTTGGTTGAGACCTGATATGAAATCCAGCTGGGTCCGGGGCACCTGACAGTTGGATGAAGTCCAGAGGGGGCATCTTGTAGGAAGACCTAGTGGGTAAAGAAACTGAGCCAATCTGCAAATGGAAAGCAAGGTAACTCATTAGAGAAAAGATCCAGTGAAGACGAGTTCTTAGTGGGACTTTAAGCATGATCTAGCTTAGAAGCAATTTGGAGCTCGAAGCTACTAGATTATGGTCTCGGGAAGACAAGATCTAATTAATGCTAATTTTATTTTATCCTATTATATATTTGTGCTAACTCTATTTTATAGTGTATATTTTGTTTCTGGACTAACATTAATTTGTAGGGTATAAAATGTAAAATTATCTCGGATGAACAGTGCCCGAGACGCCTTAGATGGGGCCTGAGGTAGCATAGTTAGGACTGGAGGCGCCATGAGTGTTTGAGGGTGCCTCCATGCAGTTGACGCTAAAGATAGAAGTTTCTAAGTTGAATGTGTAACGCCCCAAAATTCCCATTTTTAGTTCTTAAAGTACTTAGAATTATTTAAAAATGGTTTAGAAATATTCTAGATATTTTTAGGAATTTTTAGAATATTTTTATGGAATTTTTCGAGTCCGTTTGGTATTTTAAAAAAAAAGGGAGAAAGAAAAAAAATGGAAAAACCACTTAAGGGCAGCCGGTGGTTCCAACCCGCAACCACCCCGGAACCAGAAACGAGCGCGACCAGCTGGGATAGGGTATCAAGCACAGCAAAGGATGGAGAGAAATATATTTAAGGTGTAGTTAGGTTAATCCGCCCCCATAAGTATAAATAGGTAATTAAAGAGAGAAGTTTTATTTCTCTCCTCTCCAAACCCTCACGCCGACTTCTCCTCTCTTGGGCGAAACAACACCAAGCTCTAGGGGGCCGGCCAAGGCTCTTCTCCAAGAGATCTTCCAATATTCGGAATCCCCGCGACGAGAGGAACGCGTAGGCGCAAAGAATTCTCCGAGATCTCAAGTTTCTCCCGAGCTCTAGACGTCAATCTTGGTTGTAAGTCCAAGATATCAAAGTAAGTACTGCTCACCTGCAGTAAGAGGTGGTTTTTTCGCGAGAATTTTCTTTAAAAAGTTTTAAAAGAGATAGTTTCTTTAGTTTATGATTTTTGGCATGTGATATTAGTTCATTATATGTTTGTATAAGTTGATTAAGCACCCTATATGAGATTAGGGCTAAGAAAAGTTATGAGAAAAGAAAAGAGAAGATAAAGATAAGAAAAGAAAAGGCCAAGGCCTTAAGAAATCCCCAAAAGTTAAGACTTAGGAATTTTAGCAAGCAAGGTGCTCGAGAAAATGCCAAGGCATTTACAGATAAGAAAGAAAAGAAAGAAAAGCTATTTTATTTTCTAAGGCCAGTACCCGGCGTCCAAGGGCGTCGTTAAAGAAATCCAGGTGTCCAATTCCAAGGTCTTGGCCCTGGTAGACCAAGGTCTGCTCTATTAGGATTGGTGGCTCGCTACCCCAACCTTTTAGGGAACGCGCATATGAGATGGTACTTACGTCTTCAGTGGATCCAAGTGATTATTATTTTCAAGTATATGCTTTAGCAAAGTTTTCGAAAGTTTAAGAAAGTTTTCAAAAGTTAAAGAATAGCTAAAGTTTCAAGTTGAGCCAAGAAAAGTAAATTGAGATTTATTATTGCTTGAGTATGCATGTTTTGAGTTATACATGTTCTTAGTTTCCTTCAAGCATATTAGTATCTCATATGATTTTCATATTGTTCTAGAAGCATGTTTGCACATTTCGAGATTTTGTGAGCTAGATAGTACTTACTAAGCTTTTTGCTTACTAGATGCATTTCCTCTTATTGCAGATAAAGGTAAAGGCAAGCAATTCTGAAGGAAGGCGATGAGGCGGTGCTGAGAAAAGTGTGTGTGGTGGCTGATTTTGGAGAGATCTTTGAGACGAGACAATTTAACTATCCAAATTACAATGTTATAGTTTATTCAAATTTCAAGTTCTTGTTTTATGGAGTTTAGCGAACATTTAAGTTTTGGATAGTTTTACATACTCAATTTCTTAGAGTAAAGATTCCATGTCATTTCTTTTAGCCTACATATTCTTATGATTGCATTGGATGAGTAGAAATGTGAGTAGTTAGAGATATTGATACTTTGTTAGAGAAATAGATGCATGTGCCAAGATAGTATCAATTTCTCTTGAATCAAGTTTTATTGCTTAGATATGTTTAGAAAAGTTGCATCCATATTTCATAATGCTTTAGCAAGGTTATAAAACTTGTATTTGGTGTTAGGAATGCATAGGAGTCAAGATTGGTACAAGCTTTAGTGTTAAAGTTCATATAACTTGAATAGTTTGTTTTCTTCCGCAAAAGTCCTAATTTCAAGTTTATGGATTGATTTTGTTTGGCTAAATTGTTTAGAAAACTGGCATAGAGTATAGAAATGGTATCATAGTTTTATATGGCTCGAAAATACATGATTGGTGGACCTTTGAAGCAAGTGCCGAAACCTGTAAATTCAGAATTCAGGCCTATCAGTCGACTGATACAGTATCAGTCGACTGATACCCGAAGGATGAGTTGGGTGAGGCAGGTTTCAATAAGTATCATTTTACGAGTTTTTGAGAAAGGAAGTGTGACATGGTATCATGCATGAGTACTTAAGTTAGAATATCATTCTTAGATGAATTTAAAAAGAAAAAAAAAAGATTTCCGCATTTCTATTAGTTGTGCATTAGAGTCGAGAAGCAGAGAAATGTAACGATCCGTCTAAGGTAGAGAAGGCGGGTCGCTACAGGTGGTATCAGAGCAGTTCCCATTCTCCAGCATCATACACACATCAGCATCAACCTTGCCGTCTTCAAGTAAGAAAGCTTTAAGTTTCAGTTTTTTTAATTGCTCCTTTACTTAACTTCAGTATAGAGAAATGCTTAAGTACTTACTTATATGTGCATAGAACAAGGATGCATGTTTAATACCTTAGTATCACGGAATCATGTTTAATCCCTAGAATGGATATTAGGATACTAAGTAAGAAGACAAGTTTATACCTAGAGATGTAGTAGTGATTTCTTGTTTCCTTATGCATTATTAGAGGGCAAGAAGAGGCCGAGCCCCTAATGCAAGGAACGGAACCCCAGTTCAAGATGACAATGAGCCTGGCACAGAACAGCCAAACCTGATGGCAGTCATTGCTCAAATGCAAGCTTAGATTTCAGAATAACAGAAGACCATCGCCACACTGATGGCAAATCAGCACCCAGTGCCCCCTACACCACCCACAGCAAGAGTGGAGGACGTCCTTCATGTTGTGATCTTAGTATAGCAAGACCAAGGTCTTGATTTCCCAAACACAAGGTTTGGAGGATTTCGGCATGTAAGGTGTCCGATAAAAGTTCTGAGTAAGACCAAGGTCTTACTAAGCCCAAGGACGAACTATAGGACTAAGAAATGAGATGAGAAACAAGACCAAGGTATTGTTGTATCCTAAAGCAAGTTTGAGAACATTACCGTTAAGTGTTAAGTTATACATTTGAGGACGCCCTAGAAAGGCCCAAAACGAGGAGCAAGTTCCTAGAGGGCAAGGGGTAATAGAGTCAGTACCACCACCAAATCTCTTAGAGGTGGTGGCTCGGGAGAGTAAGGCAAGAAGCATACCTCATTCAGTCCAAGAAACTGAAGCCAGGGAATTTCCCAGGCACAAGTAAACCATGGGATGGATTTCCTCAGTAAGTACAGCGCTTCAGTGGACTGCCGTAGAAGGAAGGTGGTTTTCAGCCCAGAAGGAGAACCACCATTCGAGTTTCAAGGAGCCCCAAGGAGGAAGACTCAGAAATTTCTCTCAGCCTTGGCAGCCACCAGATGCTAGAGCAAGGGTGTGCTGGTTTTCTTGCACACATAGTGGACTCAGAAGCAAAGAAAGAACTCAAGCAGGAGGATGTATGGGTAGTCTGCGAATATCCAGAAGTGTTCCCAGAAGAACTACCTGGACTACCTCCCAACAGAGAAGTGGAATTCAAGATCGAGCTAATGCCAGGTACCGGTCCGGTCTCGAAGGCCCCATATCGTATGTCTCCAGCAGAGTTGAAGGAATTACAAGAGCAACTCCAGGAGCTACTAGACAAGGGCTTCATTCGCCCGAGTCATTCACCCTGGGGAGCTCCTGTACTTTTCGTCAAGAAGAAGGATGGGTTTATGCGTCTGTGCATAGACTACAGAGCTCTGAACAAGGTAACCATCAAGAACAAGTACCCCCTTCCTAAAATAAATGATTTATTTGATCAACTCAAAGGGGCTACAGTGTTCTCGAAGATAGACCTGCGTTCTGGGTATCATCAGCTAAAGGTTAAAGAAAGTGACATCCCCAGGACGGCCTTCAGGACAAGATACGACCACTACGAATTTGTAGTAATGCCTTTTGGAGTAACCAATGCTCCAGCAGTCTTCATGGAGCTGATGAACCACATCTTTAGGGAGTATCTCGATAAATTCGTCATTGTGTTTATTGATGATATTCTCATATACTCACAGACTCCAGAGGACCATGCTACACATTGAGGATAGTGCTGCAGACCTTCAGCAGGAGAAGCTCTATGCAAAATTCTCAAAGTGTGAGTTTTGGCTAGATCAGGTGACCTTCCTAGGTCACATTGTATCCAAAGAAGGCATTCAAGTTGATCCAGCCAAGATAGAAGCAGTCAGCAACTGGTGTAGACCCAAGAATGCCAGTGAGATCAAAAGCTTCTTAGGCCTGGCAGGATATTACAGAAAATTTGTGGAGGACTTTTCCAGGATAGCCTCTCCACTCACAGCCTTGACCAGAAAGAACAAGAAGTTTGAATGGTCAGATAAATGCGAGCACAGTTTTCTAGAGCTGAAGAGACTGACCAGTGCTCCCATCCTGACTGTTCCAGAGAGTGACAAGGCCTTTGACATCTACAGTGATGCATCCAAGATGGGCCTTGGAGCTGTCCTCATGCAAGACGGTAAAGTAATAGCATACGCCTCCAGACAGCTCAAGGACTATGAGAAGAATTACCCTACCCACGACCTTGAGCTAGCAGCTGTGGTTTTCGCACTGAAGCTCTGGAGACACTACCTGTATGGAGTGCAGTGCAGAATCTTCACAGACCATCAAAGTTTGAAGTACTTCTTCACTCAGAAGGACCTGAATATGAGGCAGCGCAGGTGGCTAGAGTTGGTCAAAGATTATGACTGTGAAATCCTCTACCACCCAGGTAAAGCTAATAAAGTGGCAGATGCACTGAGCAGAAAATCCTGTGCAGCACTGATGTCCTTATCATCACTGTCTCTACCACTTCAGAAAGAAATAAAGGATTTTGGAGTCGAGGTAATAATTGGGCAACTTTCTGCATTGACTCTAGAGTCAACCCTGCTTATGGATATACAAAGAAAGCAAAGTCAAGACCCAGAGATCCAGAAGATCAAGCAGGGGATCCAAGAGGCAGAAAATTCAGAGTTTTGAGTATCAGATGGTGGCATACTCTATTTTGGAGACCGCCTTTGCGTCCCCAATGATGAGGAACTAAGAAAGAATATTCTAGAAGAGGCCCACAGTACCCCATACTCTATGCATCCTGGTTCTACCAAGATGTATCAAGATTTAAAGAAAAGATTCTGGTGGTCTGGGCTCAAGCGAGATGTGGCCAGATATATCAGTACCTGCTTGACCTGCCAGAGAGTCAAAGCAGAGCACCAGAGACCAGGAGGAGTTCTACAGCCACTTCCCATTCCAGAGTGGAAGTGGGAAGAAATATCCATGGCTTTATCACAGGTCTTCCAAGAACCACCCATGGACACGATGCAATTTGGGTGATAGTGGACAGGTTGACCAAGTCTGCCCATTTCCTAGCCATCAAGTTATCGCATTCGGTAGAGCAATTAGCACAGCTGTACGTGAAGGAAGTAATCAGGCTTCAGGAGTCCCGAAGTCGATCGTTTCTGACAGAGATGGGCGATTCATCTCCCATTTTTGGAGGTGTGTTCAGGACGCCCTAGGCACCAAACTTCAGTTCAGCACAGCTTCCATCCCCAGACAGATGGACAAACAGAGAGAGTAAATCAGATTTTAGAAGACATGCTCAGGGCTTGTGCGTTGGACTTTAAGGGTAGTTGGTGCAAATTTCTGTGCTTAGCTGAGTTTGCCTACAACAATAGCTATCAGGCCACCATCAGGATGGCGCCTTATGAGGCATTGTATGGCAGGAAATGTAGATCACCTATATGTTGGCAAGAAGCTGGTGAGAGGAAGGAGATGGAGTCAGAACTAGACAGCCAGACTGAGCTTATAGATGAGACCACTCAGGCTATCCAGACGATCCGCCAGAGGATTGAGACTGCCCAGAGTAGACAGAAAAGTTATGCTGACACACGCCGTAGGCCACTTGAATTCCAAGTTGGAGATTCAGTATTTCTCAAGGTCGCTCCTATGAAGGGAGTGATGAGATTTGGCAAGAAGGGCAAGCTGAGTCCTCGCTACATAGGACCCTATAATATTATAAAGAGAGTTGGGAAGGTAGCCTATGAGCTGGACTTACCAGAGGATATGTCAGCTATCCACAGTACATTTCATGTCTCTATGCTAAGAAGTGTATTCACGACCCTAGCCAAGTGATTCAGCCTCAGTCAGTACAGATCCAAGAAGATCTTAGTTATGAGAGCAGACCGACACAGATAGTGGACAAGGCAGTTAAAAGATTAAGAAACAAAGAAGTGCCACTAGTGAAGGTCATCTGGCAGAATCAAAAGCATGAAGAGGCTACTTGGGAACGTGAGGACAGCATGAGAGAGAGATATCCAGAATTATTCTAAGTTCGAGGACGAACTTTTCATAAGGTATGGGGGATTGTAACGCCCCAAAATTCCCATTTTTAGTTCTTAAAGTCCTTAGAATTATTTAAAAATGGTTTAGAAATATTCTAGATATTTTTAGGAATTTTTAGAATATTTTTATGGAATTTTTCGAGTCCGTTTGGTATTTTAAAAAAAAAGGGAGAAAGAAAAAAAATGGAAAAACCACTTAAGGGCAGCCGGTGGTTCGAACCCGCGACCACCCCGGAACCAAAAACGAGCGCGACCAGTTGGGCTAGTGTAACAAGCACAGCAAAGGATGGAGAGAAATATATTTAAGGTGTAGTTAGGTTAATCCGCCCCCATAAGTATAAATAGGTAATTAAAGAGAGAAGTTTTATTTCTCTCCTCTCCAAACCCTCACGCCGACTTCTCCTCTCTTGGGCGAAACAACACCAAGCTCTAGGGGGCCGGCCAAGGCTCTTCTCCAAGAGATCTTCCAATATTCGGAATCCCCGCGACGAGAGGAACGCGTAGGCGCGAAGAATTCTCCGAGATCTCAAGTTTCTCCCGAGCTCTAGACGTCAATCTTGGTTGTAAGTCCAAGATATCAAAGTAAGTACTGCTCACCTGCAGTAAGAGGCGGTTTTTCCGCGAGAATTTCCTTTAAAAGTTTTAAAAGAGATAGTTTCTTTAGTTTATGATTTTTGGCATGTGATATTAGTTCATTATATGTTTGTATAAGTTGATTAAGCACCCTATATGAGATTAGGGCTAAGAAAAGTTATGAGAAAAGAAAAGAGAAGATAAAGATAAGAAAAGAAAAGGCCAAGGCCTTAAGAAATCCCCAAAAGTCAAGACTTAGGAATTTTAGCACGCAAGGTGCTCGAGAAAATGCTAAGGCATTTACAGATAAGAAAGAAAAGAAAGAAAAGCTATTTTATTTTCTAAGGCCAGTACCCGGCGTCCAAGGGCGTCGTTAAAGAAATCCAGGTGTCCAATTCCAAGGTCTTGGCCCTGGTAGACCAAGGTCTGCTCTATTAGGATTGGTGGCTCGCTACCCCAACCTTTTAGGGAACGCGCATATGAGATGGTACTTACGTCTTCAGTGGATCCAAGTGATTATTATTTTCAAGTATATGCTTAAGCAAAGTTTTCGAAAGTTTAAGAAAGTTTTCAAAAGTTAAAGAATAGCTAAAGTTTCAAGTTGAGCCAAGAAAAGTAAATTGAGATTTATTATTGCTTGAGTATGCATGTTTTTGAGTTATACATGTTC